>WEKY01026690.1:0-30511 GCA_013390045.1 Picathartes gymnocephalus | reverse complement strand
CTGCTTCCTCCTGGATAACAGGGCGATCATTCTGTTCCCTGACACCATCCACCAAACCAATATGACAGCTGTCCTGAGGACAAGCCATCTTACCACTAAAGACCGAGGCAAAGAAGGTGTTAAGAACCTCCACCTTGTCCTCATCTGCAGTTACTAAGTTCCCTCCTGCATCCAATAGAGAACAAAGGTTGGTCTCATCCTTCCTTTTACCTTTAATATATTTGTAAAAAGATTTTTTATTATCCTTTACAGAGGTTGCCAAGTTAAGTTCAAATTGAGCTTTGGCATCCCTAATTTTCTTCCCACATACCCTAGCAACCCCTTTAAACGCTTCCTGAGATCTGACCCTCCTTCCAAAGATGATACCTCCTCTTTTTATTCCCAAGTTCTTTCAAAACCTTGTTATCCATCCAGGCTTGATATTTGCCTCGTCAACTCATCTTTTAGCACACAGGGACAGTCTGTTCCTGTGCCCTTGAGATCTCTGCTTTGAAGCATGCCCACCTTTCCTGGACTCCTTTGTTTTTAAAGACTACTTCCCAAGGAACTCTTTGGATAAGTCTCCTGAATAGGTCAAAGTCTGCCCTCTGAAAATCTAATGTAAAAGTCTTATTGATGTTCCTCCTAACTTCACCAAATATTGAGAACTCTACAACTTCATGATCACTATGCCCCAAGTGGCCTCCAACTACCACATCTCCCACCAGCCCTTTTCTATTTGTAAACAACAGGTCTAACATAGTCCTTCCCCTGGTGGAAATATGTCTGTATCTTTCAAGGTACCCTTCCTTGAACACCATAAATATGGCAATGTCATCCCCTGCTGATATGCCAAGCCAGGGATACAGCAATATCCCCTTTCTGCTGCCAGCAGAACCTCTGCCTTGTTCCTCTAAAATTCTTGATTTCTCTTCTAAGCCGCAGCGCTGATAAAACAACACAGATGGTGATGTTTGGATACAATGTTTCAAATTGTGTATATTTCTTAAGAACACAGTCTTGTAGTCGCTTCCTATGATCTCTTCTTTTTGCTTTTTTTTTTTTCCCAGCAATTATATCTGTCCTGTGTGGGTGTTTAAACACTAAACCAGGTTCTTATTCAGTGCCCCACAGAGAGAAAGAGGCTCTACCAATTGGTGCGTTGCCACATATTGAGGGAGGACAGCAAATAACCTTAACTCCTCCTTATAAAACGTTTATTGATGACTGTCTGAGGAGAACAGAATCAGAGAATCATAGAATCATAGCACATCCTGAGTTGGAAGGGACCCACAAGGTTCACCAATTCCTAATTCCACACAGGACAGCCTAGACATTGAGTCACATATCTAAAAGCATTGTCCAAATCATTCTGGAATACTCACAAATTTGGGCCCATGACAAATTCTCTTGTGAGTTTGTTCCCCTGCTTGAAAACCCTCTCAGTGAAGAACTTTTGTCAAATACCCAATCTGAACTTTTCCTTACACAGCCTTCAGCCACACTGCTGCATCCTACCACCAGAAATCAAAAAGAAATCAGCACCTTCTTCTGCACTCCACCATCATGGTGGAGGTCTCCCCTCAGTCTCCTCTTCTGTAAGCTGAGCAAACTTAATGTCCTCATCTGCTTCTCATAATTCAAGCCCTCTAGTTCTTTCACCATCTTTGTTAGCCTCCTTTGGACACATTCTAATGTTTTTATATACTTTTTATATATTGAAGCCCCAAATTGTATTCAAAGTGAGGCTACACCTATGATGTCTAATAGGACAATCCCTGTTTTTTGTCCACTTAGCCATACTGTGCTTAATGCATCTCATGATATATAGTTATACTCATGATAGTTTTAACTCATATTGAGTTTGCCATCAACCAAAATCCCCAGATCCTTTTCTGCAGGGCTGCACTCCAGCCTTCTGTCCCCCAGTCTATATGTATATCCAGGATTACCCCACCCCAGGTACTGAACCTGGCATTTGTTCTTTTAGAGTTCATACAGCCTGTGACATCTATCAAGATTTCTCCATAAGACCTCTGTAACCTTGAGGGAATCAATGAATCCTTCTAATTAATCACTGTTGGGAAACCTACTTAATGTATGACCCACTCCTGTGTCCAAGTCATTGATAAAAATGAAGAGAAGCAGACCTAAACCTGCGGCCTGACAAACCCCAGTAGTGACTGATTGTTACCCTGATGATTCCCTGTTTACCACAACTCTTTGACTCTGGTCCTTCAGACCAGTGTCATTTACCCATGGGATTATATATGTGTCCAGCTGTATGCTAGATATTTTGTCCAGAGGATACTGTGAGAGATACAATCAAAAGTTTTTATAAAAACCCAAAAAAAAACCAACCCAAAAACCCCTTTACTTTCCCTCTTCACTTTGTCCACAGCAGAAAAGGTCATACTGACAGGAGGCTGCCGTGCACTTCTGTGGAATGTCTCTTCTTCAAGGGAGCATATGGCTTGATATACTGCTTCTGGAGTATTTTAGCACAGTGTGCAGTACAGTATACATAGAAATATATACTTACACAGGAACCTTCTGCTTCCTGCTGGCATGACAGTCTTCTTCTGTTAAAACTTTGTAGAGACTGAGTCCATTTGTTGCTGAGTTCATGTGTTTTACACTTCAGAACTACAGCGATTTCAGTAGCTTAATAGCTTAAAGAGCAAGAGACAATAATCAGGCCTGACTAATGACAGAAGGCCAGTACAAGCACACACTGGAGTTGTGTCATAAAAATTGGAAAGTTTATGTGGGTGTGAAAATACAGCTTCTGAACTCACTGAGTCAGATCTCTCCACAGCTAAACCCAGAAGGAGGTTCTGAAAGTGTTCCCTTGCCACATTTGGAAGTACAGCATTTTTGTGTAAAAGGGTGGCAAGGCAAGGTCTTGGCGGCAAGGTCTTGGCAGCAAAGTGACTAGCAAGGGGTGTCTTCTGTGGGAAATAACTAGAAGCTTCCCCTATATCTGACAGAACCAATGCCAGCTGGCTCCAAGACGAATGTGTTGCTGGCCAAGCCCTTCAGCAATGGCGACAGTGTCTGTAGGGTAATGCATTTAAAAAGGGGAAAACCTGCTGTGTGGCATCAGCAAGCAGAATGAAAATATGTTAGAGAAACAGCCCTGCAGACACCAAGGTCAGTGAAGAAGAAGGGGAAGAGGTGCTACAGACACCTGAGAAGACATTCTGTGATCTGTGGGAAGACCATAGTGAAGAAGGCTCTTCCCCTGCAGCTCATAGATGTCCATGGTAGAGGATCCCACTCTGGAGCCAGTGGATACCCAAAGGAGGCTGTGACCCTGTGAGAAGCACAAGACAGAGTGGGTTTGCTGGCAGGTATGAAGTAAATTCCAAACAGGGCAGATTTTCAGCAGCAGAGTTGTATGTATGTGTGAATGTTTGCTGAGACTGTAAATTAGAAGAGATTAAGGGCTGCTAGGGAGATATGGGATACTCAGAAAAAGAATTTGGATGGTCATTTGGCCATGGTCCCTTCTCTTACTCTGATGCGAATTTCAGAAGGTACATGACACAGGGTCCTGGGAAAATTTTTGTACCAAGGACAAGGTATGTTGTATACCAATCCAGATGAAGGTCAGTGACTGCTGGGCCTTTTGGATAAAAATGGAAAGGTAGCAACCCTGGGTGACAAAGATGGAAAGGTAGAACTCTGAATGGGAAAATGAGTCCTCTGAGTCCAGAATTAAGTGTGACTCTCTTCCTGCCCTTTCTTGAAGTTGCTCTGGCAAGAAAAAAGGCTGAAGGTGAAAGAAACTAAGCTGAATGATTGAACAGTTTTCATCCTGACTGTTACTAATACCTCTTTTACTAAATATTCACATCTCAGGATGCACATCTCCGTATTTCCTAGCTGAGTGTTCTGTGAGATAGCACTGCTACTCAGATTAAAGAATGGTCACGAGACAAAAACTCCAGAGGTCAATGTATTTTTTCTTGTTTTCTTTTATTTTCTTTATGTATTTTGAAGGGCAGTAGGATTTCCCTTCCAATGTTCTAAGTATAATAATTTCTCTGTGGACCCTATGTATCTGATATCGATACTACTTACTAGCAAAAAATCACTTTATCTCTACAATAATAAACAGGTACATGGTCCCGGAGTTCTTAAATTGTAAAGAGGGGGTTAAATATTTCCTGAAGAGGCAGTAATATTTGCACTTCCAGAAGGTCTTCCTGACTTATCTTATGCTGTACTGATGAGATTGTCTGGTAAAGAGAGGTCAGCATTATTGTGCCCTGTTTTTTGCATGGATATTGAATGATACATGATATTTAAGTTCCACAGTGCACAGAGGTCAATTTGCACAGGGGCCCTTCTACTTGAAAAGAACGAGGAATGTGTACCTAGGGGGTCATGAATAATTTGTCTATGGAAGTATAATTTTTTTATGTCTCAATTTTTTGCAGTTGTGTAATATGTTGATAGAAATGTTAAAGCATTACATGAACTTAAAATATGTTTTACATTGGCTTGGCAGCTGTGACCGATCTTAAGTAATTTTATATCATTATCAAACATTGCAGGCCAAACATAAAGATTTTTTCTTCCCTTTCATATTAGGCTGGTTTGGTTTTCTCTCAATGTATTCAACCTTTAGAAATGTTTATGTATTTTTAACAAGTGTCTGCAAAAAAAAAAGTTTTAATAAACAACTTCTGACTCAGTAACTAACAATTTCAACTTTGTTTCCTTTGTGACTTAAAAACAAGTGTTTATTTAGAAAATGCCTTCAGAAAGGATACATTTTGGGATTTATTATATGTCACAAATTAAATTATTTCTTGTTTATTCCCTTCACTTAAAATTCATAATTAATATTTCAAAATATATTTAGTTTAGTAGTTACATTTGATTCTTTACTTAATTTTAACAATAATTTAGAGTGATCTTAGTGAGACTCAGCCTTAGTACTCTCTGAGCACAACCCATAAATTAGGTTAAATGTTTGAGTCAGGGAGCTTTAAAGCTGCTTTTAAATACCGGCAAAAACTTCATTTTATCTAGGGCAGCAGTACCTTGTCACCCACCGCTAATTAATGACACAAGAGCAGCAAATTGTTGCGGGTTGAGTTAGAAACCAGGTAAAAACACCAATTTATGTGGATATTTTGGTTCGTAACCAGGCAGAAACACCAAGGAATGTAATGTTTTCACATTCACCTCATTTGCCTGCTCACACCAGGCGATAGCTAGTGTAGTGTAGTGTAATTCAAGTACTCTGGCCTAACACCAGTGGACTTACTGAGTTTACTTACTGTGGTTGAGATAAGGATTCAATGAGAAATGCAAAGCAGGCCTACAACCTTTGAAGGTAAAAAGATAGTTTATTAACAAATATAAAAGAGAAAACTTAACAAGAAAATAATAAAAATCAAAATAAACCTCCAGATGTTTCTTTCCCCCCACCTCATTTGTCTTTACCAACAACCCTTTTCCCATCAACAATACAAAGAAACAAGACTTAGAGAACTTTGATCAGTTTACCACCTTTAAAATAACTTTCATCAGTTCAGTGGGAAGGAGGAGTCTGTTCTGCCTCACCATGGAGACTTTCCCACAAGAAACAGAGTTCTCTCGTGGGGTTCAATATCACAGTGAACTACTCCCTCTGTCTGTTCACTTGATAGCCTTTCCTCGATAATGCAGTTTTTTCCCACAACTGCTTCGAGGACTCATGTCTGTTCACTGGGGTAAAATTTTAAGGATGAGCTGTTCTAGCGGAAAAGCAAAGGTCTTTTCTCTCTGAAAGCAAGGTTCCTCCCATCCCCGGAGCAAGGGTTCTCATCTCTCTCATCTCTGTTCAAGTTTCTCATAGACCACAGCTACTTCAACATCAGCTTGCTTCTACATAGGTGCCTTGGCTCAGGCTACAGTTAGAATGTTGCATCCCCCCAATTTGTACAATATGAGTTACAAGGAATAGTTCATTAACATGGCTCTACAGGAGAATTTCAGTTTAAAAGCATCTCTTCTTTCTCCTCTCCTTTTAGACTTCAGTCCTTTTTTCACTGACCTAGATGCCTCTGTTGCCTTCTTCTGTTACCCTACTTGTCTGAGTCCATGTTGTGCACTTTAAAGTTTCTCTGAATCTCTATAATGCACTTACTCTCTTCCGGTTCTGTTGCTGGTCACATGACCCTGTTGAACAGTGGCTGGAGCTGGGGTGGGGGAGTGGAGGAATCAGGGACAGCTGCATCATTCAGCAGTTAAAGCCTGTGCTGGTCAGCAGCTGTGTTGTTGCACTCCCATCCCCGGGAGTGGGGGGAGAGTGGAGAAGTCATCTCGGCAGCGTTGGTGCTCCCAGGAGGAAAGAGGGAGGGGGAAGAAACTGTGGGCATAGATCAGTTCACTGTGGGTATTTGCCTCCCTTCCCCTTGTGCCAGTGGCTGTGAGTAACTCAGATTCGGCCCTGGGGTGATAGCAACATGGCAGCAGCAGCGGTAGCAGTGACAGGTGGGGGCCATGGGCAGCGGCGGCAGGGGCTGCATAGAGTGGCAGGGGCCGCGGGCAGCGGCGGTGGGGCAGAGCCTGCGCGGCAGAAAGCGGCAACAGCGGCGGGCAGGAGCTGAGTGGGAGCAGTGGCGGCAGGGGCTGCAGCAGCAGGCAGAGCCTGCACAGCAGCAGAGGAGCCAGTGGCGGGTCTGCAGGTGCTGCAGAAGCCACGGCAGCATGAGGCCACGGGCTGTTGGCTTTCTCAGCCCCCAGTGGAGGGCTCTCCCTCCCCAGTGGAGCCAGGAAGGGGACCTGGCCCGGCCGGCCTCAGGGCTGAGGCCCAAGGGTACCAGCCGGGCCATGCAGGACTGTTACCTGTTCCACAGGTGGAAGCCAAAAGAACTAATCTCAAACCTCCCTCTCTTAAGATGTGGGAACACAGAGACATAACCTTCCTCTGAGTGGCTAAAACAATGTGTCAATATTAGAGCCAGCCTCTCATTGGTTCTCTCTAAAGTGCAGGAAGCTGTTATTCCTTATGTGTAAAAAATCACATTTTTTAACTCATGACAATTTTTAGCAACCACATATTAGGAATTTTTAAAGGCATCTCTACATTAATAGCCGGACATTTAAGATTTGTAAGGTTTTATTTTTTTCTTGAAAGAATAGTATACTTTTCTAAACAGAAAATATTTTGCAGTCATTTCCCACACGTTGTTTGTGCAGTTGACTCTTTCTTCCTAGTAGTAAAGTCTAGCACTTGTCTTTATTGGATTGTATCTTAGATTTTTAGGCAACTACTCCAATTTTTCAGTGTAATTATGAATTCTAATGCCATCCCCTAATGTGCTTGCTGGCTGAAAGCAACATTTTCTAGCCTGGGGTCCTCCTTCAAGCTTATAAAAGTACTACGTATTCTCATTCAGCTCATTAACAGAAACACAAATGGAGAGCACCTTACACCCTTTGGCTTTGTGTTCAGACAAATACAAGCAAAGAAAATGTCATTCCACCAAATCCTCCTGTTGTACAAATTGGATATTGAGATGTAAACACATACTCTTCTGTGTGTGCAGTAGTCCTGAGTCATCTGGTATCCATATCTATATTAAACCAAGCTGTGTCAGACTGGCGCCCAGCTATTGTGCGGTCTCTGTCTAAAAGGTGTAATTGTTTTTTATCCATGCTAACTAGTAGCCTTAAAGATAATACACGAATGCAATTTAGAAGTCAGTGTGAGCCATGGACCATATCCAACAGGCAGCTGGGGGACCTCTTTTGGTGGTGAAATTTTTCCTGTATGTCTTGCTAGTCATGACATGTCACTTACCCATGGGGTTACTGTAAGAGCCCTGGTGTTCTTTAAGCCTTTATACCTGCCAGCTCTTTTCAAAAAGGAAGTGCTAGGTTCCAGATGGGGCTAGAAATAGCTGCTTGGAAGAGACTAAATGCTAAAAATTTTGTTTACTTTCAGGCTGGAGTCCTAAGAAAATGTGCAAGCAACTGGTGTGAGAGTGTAATTGCACATAAAGCTGTCAATATCCTTCCTTTGTAAGTAATAGAGAAGCTTTCATTCACACCAGATCAGTTACACTATTGAATGAAAACTATAGATATGAAGTCATCTGTTATGAGGCTTTTTTTCACCCTGAAATGGGACTATCATCCACCAAATGTCTCATGTGGCACAACCTTCTGCATTAAATTGGGAAGAACAGCTTCATATCTGAGGTCTGTGCAGTCTTTGAAAAGCATAATCCCTCTGCCTGTGTGGGTACTGGCTCTTAAAGAGAACCTATAAACTATGGGCTTCAGTGTCACTGTGTGACATCAGTTCATGCTGGCTGAGCATCATAAAACTTTGGACCTTAAATGCAGAACACATTTTTTATGTTAATATTTTCTCACAATTTATTCAAAATAATTATAAAACATATTGCTGGTTCAATTTTTAATGAACTTCTGAATGTTGAAAGTATTTTCTGTGATGGAAATACCTTTACACCTGGGGGGCGAAAAAGAGTGAAAACAGGTATTTAGCAGTAGGTTTTACCAAGTTTACCAAGAACAGTTCTATTTAACTGTTTTTTAGGACATCATAAATTAATATTTAGATATTATTGTTTAAGATAGTAATTGAGTATCAGATATGAATTTTTTGTTCTCTGACTTGAAAATATCTCCTCAGAACATGAAAAACATCATTAACATCCTCATTCTTTCCACAGGATTGAAATAATTCTTTTTGGTCTTGCAAGGGCAGCACATTGTGTTCAAAGTTCACAGACTTCAGGACCTTAACGAAAACTGAGCCCTAATGAGGTCAAAGAGAAAACCTTTTGCATATAATAACATAGGACTTATAACATAACCTGTCATGGGTTGAAAAAGTAATTTTTTCCCTGCAAGGAACGTAACAACTTCCTTCAGGTATGAGACAACCAATTAGCTGGCTATTTCTGAGATGGACACTCTGTTTAGCCACTTAAGAAGCTGAATACATCTCTGTGATTCACATTTAAGAAAGGAGAAGCCCAGGAATCTTTCTCTTGCTTCTGGCTTCTGAACAAGTCGCAGGGGGCCCGTGTGGCCCAGCGGGGCTGGCCAGGCCCATGCCAGGCCAGGCCCTCTCGGTCGGGCCCTACCGGCTCCGCGGGGCCAGGCAAAACCCACTCAGCCAGGCTGGGCACGGCTGCGATCCTGCCGCAGCTGAATCCTGGCCTGGCTGCTGAGATCCTGCTGCAGCTGAATCCTGGCCTGGCTGCCAAGATCCTGCAGCCCCTGCCTCCCATCTCCCTGGGAAAAGTCTGCAGCAGCTTTGGTTGCTGCCCAGCAGAGCTCATGTGACCAACAACAGAGCCCAGGAGAGATACTGACTCTGTCAGTACACAGATGAAACTTACAGACATCGATCCTCTCTTGAGTAAGAGAAAGGGAAAGAGTGAAGACATGTGAACAAACCAACGTGGAGACCCTGAGGTCAGTGAAGAAGGAGCCGAAGCCCAGAGGGAGGAGAGGCGATGCTTTAAGCTGAAGTTCTTTTGTAAGGGCCATGGTGATGAACTATAATATATTAAACTAGTCCTTGTAACTCATAAATGCAATTGGGGGATGCAGCATTCTAACTGCAGCCTGAGCAAAGGCGCTGAAGCAAGCAGATGTTGGCAGAACTGTGTGTCGAGGGAAGGGACTTTCACACTGTGAACAGATTTCCTTTCCCAGGCGGCTAATTTGCTGTGATATTAGAGCCACGAGAGAAGCGTTTTCTTGTGGAAAAGTCTCCATGGCATGGCAGGAGAGACTCCTCTCCCTAAGTGAACTGAAAAAAGACTATTTTAGAGGTGGTAAACTGACTGAAAGACTTTAAGTTTTGTCTCTTTGTGCTGTTGGTGGGAAAGAGAAAATGAGGTGGGGGGAGGAGAAGTGTCTGAAGGTTTATTCTGGTTCCTATTATCTTCCTTTTAGTTCTGTTAATAAAACTGTCTTTATACCTTTAAGGTTTTGAGCCTGCTTTGCATTTCTCTTAATCCTTATCTCACAGCAGAAAATAAGTAAATAAGTTTAGTGGGTGCAGTGGTATTCAGCCAGAGTGCTCAACCCACTACATAACCCTAATTCTCAAGATTTTAGTACAATTAGCTTAGTATCCTGGTGTTTTATAAATGCTTTAATTATTTTTGGTACAGATTTTGAAGTCATTACCTCCTTGATAAATATATAGAGCTAACTATATATAGCTCAGGTCTGTTTGGAAACAGCCATGTAAATTGTCCCTCAATTGTCTCTGCTCTGAATGTACTTTGAGGTCACCTGTCTGTCTTCTCTGTATGTCTGTCTTTGCATAGCCTAGATAACCTAAATACCCAGTTTGAAGATTTAAGTCATTGTTTCCATTACCCTGCCATGTGACTATGTTCACTAACCACTAAGGGACATCTCTTTTGTCCTTTTCTGTTGGGGTTCTGTTGTGGATTAACGTTGGCAGGCAGTTGAGCCCATCACAGCTGCTCACTCACTCCCCTCTCTAGCAGGAGGGGGAAGGGAATCAGAAGGGTAACAGTGAGAGAACTCACCAGCTGGGACAAAGACAGATTAATAGGTAAAAATAAAACTGCACACAAAACCAAAGCAGAACAATGAAATCATTCACAGATGTTTATTTTTAATACATTGGTTTGGTTTGGTTTGGTTTGGTTTGGTTTGGTTTGGTAGGAGGTTATTTGTTTTTGTGGCTTTTTTTTTTTTCTTTTTTGTTTTTGCAAGGTATGATTTGTTGAAGTTTTAGGTCCCAGGAGATGAGAGCAAGTACTCTTAAAACTTGTCTGTAATTAGTTTCATACTCTTTTGTATTGTGTTATAAAAGTCACTAAGATTAATTTAATAATTTTTGGACTTAGTTGACTTTTTAGGTATAAACCTCACATAATTGTAAATATTCATTGTAGGATACATTGGTATGGATAGACTGGAAAATGAAGCATATAAAAAATCCTGTTTACTACTTCTAAAATGTTTCTGCCTTTCCAATTTCAATTTTTGCTCATGATTAATATAAGTATCATGATTAACATTAACTTCTTTTGAACACTCCTAGTTTGCCATGATTATTTGAAAGGATCCTTTCTGTGATTATTTGATTTATTTTATCATTAATATCCAGTTGTTTCTTCCTATTAAATGTTAATGCACAGAGAACTTTTGGGAAGCTATTATAATCTGGTAAGATATAAAGACTCTTATAGTCCCCATTAGCCTGCTAATAACTCTGCTTTGTCAAGCAGAAACTTGGTTTCTCTACTAGCAGAAACTAAGTTTAACAGATACACAGTGTTTTCTATAGAATCTCCCTGACAGAATGAATTTCACTTTCAATGACTCTAAAACCAGGTTTTACTGCTTTTAAAATTCCTTATCAGCAATTTTTTTTATTTCCTAAATCACTCAGGATTTACTCTACTATAAGTAAATAATTTATAATTCAAGAGTAACATCTTCCAGTTTGACTTTAAAAGATACATAAAGTACAAGACATTTGTTTGCCAAAGAGAGTTTTGTCTACATAAGTGCAAGAAACCCCTGTAAACTGTGTACCCTTGGGAAGAACATCCCATTCCAGACCACAGACCAATTAATCAAAAATTGAAAATGCTCTTTGCAGATTCTGTCTTACACAGTTTCAGATAATGACTCCTTTCATAATTTTTAAACCATCCCCTGCCTTGCTAATCATACATTCAGAAATAAATTCACATATACCCAAAAAAGTGAAATGAAATTAAACAGTGCTGGAGCAATGCAAATATCCCAAAAGAAGATATTTATCCTTCCCAGAACTACTTTCAAACTAAAGATTAAGTTCTTGATAACAAAATGGGAAAGTAACAGCCAAAAATAAACGAAGGGTCCTAATATCACAGGGCTCAGACATTTTCTTTCTGCTAAAGGAAAGAAAAGAGAAGGGTTTGTTTTTGAGAGCCAGACTGTTTTGCTGTGATTTCTTGCTTGCTTGACCTAATCGGAATGCCTGGTGACAAGCACTGTCAGCTGAAGCAGTAAGTTAAACAGCTGAAACCTTCACTGTCTGGCAACGTTCTATCCTCAGTAGGGGCTTCTGCTTTTACAGGCCCGGAGGGTAAGTTCCAGCACTTGAAAAACAGTTCAATAGAATCTCTGGAGGCAACAAGTTAATGACCAAAGATTTTAATGGTCTACAACAATTGATGAGTGTAAATTTAAGCTCTGTGGGACTTATCTGAGAGAAATTGATGAAAAGATACTATGTGAAGGTAGCTGTTCCAGAGATAATGTCCATTAGGCATTGCACTTTATTTGAACTTGAAGAAGAAAGCAAGGCTGTAAAATCACAGTGTTCCTCAGGATGCAGCCAAGAATAGGAAATATTTATGGACTGCTTAGGTAGTTTTACATCAGGTGATGCTGAGGTGTGTTTTTCAAATGGTTGCTGGAGGTGAGTTTGTCCCAGAGGAAATTCCAGACCAGCAATGTTAGTCATTTTTGTGCGTACCAGCTGCAGTGTCCTTTCTGATAAGGTACTGAAAGATGGTGATGAATCCATGAGTTATAATGCTGTGTTTGGTTTGCTTCTCACAGAAACCACTCTTACAATTTTCCCCTGCTACCAAAGCTTGGCCATGCAAACCCAATACAAATGCCTATAGATGTGAACTGAAATCGACTTTATTGCATTACTGTCAATAGGAAACAAAAGACAGTGTAAAAGCTACTAGTATGTCCCTCTT
Source organism: Picathartes gymnocephalus (assembly GCA_013390045.1). Lineage (NCBI taxonomy): Eukaryota > Metazoa > Chordata > Aves > Passeriformes > Picathartidae > Picathartes > Picathartes gymnocephalus. The sequence goes on along the minus strand of WEKY01026690.1, from coordinate 17,798 downwards.
GCTAAAACTATTGTTATAGGGTTAACCTAGATTGTGGTAACTTGTCTAACTCAGCAGGTCCAACTTCCTCTACTTACTCCCTTTGCAAATGGTGTTTAGTTGCATACTTAAATCTTCTGCTTTGAAGTGCAGAGTATAAAATAAGGCTGTCCTTTCAACAGCATTTCTAATTCTCATTGCTTTAGCTGTGCCAGCTCTTTACATGGTAATATTGTTTATCAGAGAAACCGATTATTACAGTATTTGAGATACTCTTGTAGGCAGAGGATTTTTCTTCCCATTCTCTGAAAGACAAAAAGCTCTAGTGGACTGAATGTGTTACTCTTGCTGCAGCACTTGTCAGAGTCATTTTTTGTTTAAGACACCAGTATGAAGGTATAAAAAGCAGAGAGGAGAAAAAAGTAAAGGCAGAAAATTATTTCTGTCTTCCTCGTGTTGAATGATACTTGCAGCTTTCCTTCTGCAGATTTACAGTCTTACATCCTTTTCTTTGCCGTGCTGGCAAGATCAAACCTGGAATGAGACTGCTAAAGACATTGTTTCCAGCTGCCTCTTTGGTCACAATCTCACAGCAATGCTGGAAAATACACCGTTAGGGAGATCTAAACCATATATATTGTTGTAAAAGTAGAAATATCAAGGAGGAAATGTAAAAGAAAGAAATGAGTTTCACTGCACTTGTCTTATTTCTTTTTATTTTATTTTTTTTACGTTCATGTTTAGGAATTAGAACACTGATCTAATGCTGTCATAATGGATTTCAAGAGATAGCATTCATAGCTGCCATGATGATAGAACTTCTTTAGGGCCAGTTATCCTCTGTTATAATTATAAATTAATGTCTCTAGCAAAGTATTTTAAGGAAATTTTCCCATTCTGTTTGGTTTTCCCTAGGATTACTTTGTTAGTTTCATTTTAAACAGCACTTAAACACTACTAGGGGGGTTTGGCAGTCTCTGTGCACATTTATCTCATTTTACAATGTGATTGAAACATAGTTATTGGAAAAAATGAGGAAGTCTTGTTTTTGGTCTAGTCCAGCATGTCTGTCTGTAATTGCCACTGTCTTTCATAAGTAATTTTCATGGAAATTTAAACTGACCAACTTTGCATATTTATAAATAAAATTTGTTGAGCATGAGTGATCCCAATTAACTTTCATCCTTTTTTTTTTTTTTTTTTTTTTCCCCAAGCTATTTGCAAATTCAAATTCCTTCCCTGGTAACATGGTAGCATCCATAGTGCAGAAAAGAATAAGGGTAGTGTTCTGGAAACTGTTGCTCAGCGTAGCCTCTGGAAAGGGAAATCCCACAACAATGAGCTGGTGGAATTCTCTGAAGGTGCCTCTAAACACAGGAAGAAACAACTACCATTTGGCTTTTATTTTTCTTTTCTAATTTTCCTGAAAATTATGAAGAATGGATAAAGTGAATGAAGACCTGTTATTTGTAAAATCTATCAATAATTAATCTACTGTGGATCAGGGACACTTTTTGAAACAAGAAGAGATCAGTTTCAGTTAAACAAAAGGAAGCTCATGTTAAATAAAAACATACAGGAGAATCAGCCTTGCTTATTTCTGTTATTTCCTAAATGGTAAATAGTCCTGTTTTTTTTTCCTCTCTCCTCCCTGTATAAAGAATTTGCAAGTCTAGGCAAGTCTACTTGGCAGCAAGTGTTCAGTCATGCTTGTAATGATAGTTCTAATCACAATTCATGAGGTATCATGCATTCAGGTATGATTCATCCAACAAGAAAATATTCTGAAAAGAAGCAAAAATAAATTAAATGGGGCCTGGTATTCTAAAGGTTGAAGAAATGAATAGACTTGGGGTCATTTCTCTTCTATTCACAGCAGAGTTATTAGAGGACATGTAGCTTTGGGAGAGAGTCCATCTGGGGGAGCAGAGGAATCAAAACAGTTGAAACAGGGATCTTTAATGCCATGTAACAGATTTTTCTGGATTCTGACTCTCTGTTTATGCCAACCCTACTTCTTCCTCCTGGCCCTGGATACTTTATTAGGTATTAATAAGTAAGGAACTAATGGTAGTGGAGATTGCACTGCTTGTGTACTGTACTTCTTTCACTTTCTGGCATGTGCTTTGTAAGATTATCAAGCATTTGAAGTGAGGAGATTGTGCTTGTTTAGTGTTCAGTAGGGTATGCTCTCACTCCTGCCTGGCCTATGGGTAAGAAATATGGTGGGTTATTAAAAATCAATGTTTGGCTTCTTCAGTCATTCCTAAAAATTTTACACTGAAAGACAACAGTAGTTTGGTTACTGAACATTAGATATGTAAGACAGATTCATGAGTTTACTGAATGCCCAGGTATACATGCTCTTGAGAAAGATATGATCAGCTGCCCTCTCTGTCTGAGATATTTAACTTCACTTGTGTTGGAGCTACTTCTGTTTGCCTTTACTAATACTGTAGCAACGTATGGATAGCTTGAAAGTCACATACACACAGGGATGGAAAAACATTTTAGTGCCTGCAGAATGTTCCTTCTGTCCCTCATTCTGTGCTGATGACAGGAGGAATTATGTTTTAGTTCTAGTCTTGCAGAATATCCCTTGTGCTATCTGCTTGGTCCATTGCTTTTCCTGCTGGAGCTCCTTCAGGCCCTTTAAATAGTGTTTTTGCAAGCAGAGAGAACAAATTTTAGGAGCTACTTGAGGAACACAGCATTTCAAATCTAACAAAAAATTTGATTTTTTTAGTTAGTTTTGTTGGTACAATGCTATTAGAAAAAAAAAACCTGTGCCTTCTCAATTTTGATACATTTAATAATTAGTATCTTAAATAATATACTTCACTGACAGCCAATAGATTTAAGTCATTAAATGAAATGAAAATTTTTTTCCTGCTTCCAAAAAGAGGATGATCCCATTAATTTAATTTTTTCATGGTACATGGCATTTCCCTTTTTCGTCTTTTCTTTAACAAAATCTCTGTATGAGCATTTTGTAAAAAATATTTAAGAGACTCACGTAGACTAATGCACATATTTTTTAAATAACAGCAAAGCGAGATACTTCAATACAAAGCTGTGTTTTGGTTGGAGAATGAAATCCTTTTGTAATGATAGTACTTGGATTTCCAGAAAAACATCAAAATAATTTAAAAATAGCACATCTGTACTTACTTGATATAAAATGATATCTTCTAAATAGCATGAAACCTTTCAGGGAGATATTTCCCTAATATCTATAAAACCGGTCAACTGGAATATATTTTTCTTGACTATATTAAGCATAGAAAATTGTATATGTGTAAATAATAACCTCATTTCACACACACACACACACACACACAAAGAAAGGTCAGGGATATATACAGTTATTGAGCTTTTAATTATAGAACAATTCAAAAGCAAAGTCCCACCAGTTTCCCTCTTCATTTTTCTAATTTGCTTCACTCAAAATAACAAAACCAGATAAATTTATCCCAGGTACAATTACACTAAATTCCATACTAAAAGCAGAAAGAATTAGTTTGACGGTGTATTAATAGATAACCTCCAAAAATCTGTTCTGAATATAGCTTAATGCTATATTACAAGTAACATACATTATTTCTAAATCTTCAAACAAAAAACCTATATTGGGCATATATAAATATTTTCAGTTGTTTTCTTCTTCCATCTCTATGTGTAACTTTTATCACTGAAACCTTTTCAGAGGGAAAACCTTTCCAAAACATCACAGCATCAAAATGCTTTTCAAAATGTTGCATTTAACTAACATCTTTGGGGTACTCTATAAAGAATAGTTTAATACCCACTTTGCTGTATGTATATAGGGACAAGTGTCACTCATCTGGGTAGTTCTGACCACAGACTTATCTCTGACGAAGAATTTTAGAAAATTCCATATTTGAAGTCAGAGCAGCTATATACATAGATACTTTGGTATTACAAAGAAATCTGTGTAAAATTACTTAGTTTTTAAAAAAATTAATAGAGATGGCATGTTTCATTGGAGTGTTTTTCCTGGGACAAGACAAGCCCCCTAAATATATGGTTTTACGAGTATAAATATTTATTTGCCATAGAATTGAAATTCTCTTAGAAGAATCATCAGAAATATCTTCTGAGGCAAAACATACGTTGTCAAGAGACTGACAACCTATTCTGTGTCAGTCTACTTAGCTTTCATTGAACTATGAGGATGAGAAGGCTGTCTCAAAACTAGACAGGTGTCTGTCAGAAACTTAGTCTCCATCAAAATATGCTAACAGGCTCCTCGAAAGTAAGATTCTGGCAGGCTTGGAGGAGGAGAAATGAGAAAACTTAATTGTCCTCTATTATGTTTGATTTTCTTTTAGTCAAGAGGGTTAAATTTATCCTACCTAGCTGAAGACAATAAAAGAGGACCTGACTGCCAAATCTTCATTGGAATCACTGAAGAGATAATAGCCCTCTTAAAGACACTGATTTACATCCGAAGTCAACTCAGTTTTAGGGTGTTTCTTTTGGACGTATCTTCCACTTTTAGATGAACTGCAGAGGGACTCAAGGTTTATCTGGATTCAAAAGCAGGATGAGATTATTTTCTCTGTGCATATTAAGACTGACAGCACTCTGTTCAGGGGAGTTTCTCTATGCCCCAGAGTGGGAACTTGGGTATGTCTTGTGCTGCTCTCAGCTGAAATGTGGAGTAGTGGCTGTGGTTTGGCCTTTTGATTATCGACCAGTGACTATGCAGATAATAGGACTAGACCATGCAAATTCAACAGATTTTAAGATTAACTGGAGAGAGTTTTAGTTCTGAAGAATTGCACAGTTGACTCAAGGCATGTAAACTTAAAAAAATAATACCTGGAAAAAATCTGCCCCTCTGGACTGAAACTACAAGGGACATTGATTCCTTTGCCTAATTGGAGTTGACTAGTGACACTGGAGATAGACAATTTGCAGTATCTATCCTGGTTGCTGCTAGCCCTGACCTGAGGGCCCAGGTCACATCTTGATCCTTTGTCTTATCTGCTGATTCCTATGTTTTGTATACCCTAAAGCATGTCAGATGTGACATGGCATTGCTCATGTTTCAGTAATACAATTGTGCCCAAGTGTCTGGTCTGCTGAATATGCTATAATTGCCTTTGATTTTAATTGAATTTTAAACACCTACCTCACCTGTAGATACCTATACTTCTAGCTGAATGGTGAATCCAATTTGTTGTACTGAAAAAAAGATAAGTAATTCTGTGTAAGCTAATTAAGAGCACCATAAATGTGTTGGCAAACAGTTTGTTGACAGACAGCTTGGCCAAACTGAATTTCCCATACATCTGGTCTGCTTGGATAGAAGAAAAGGCATTTCCTTTTCTGATTAGAAGTGGACACCTGGAAAGAAAGGAGGCGTATTGATAATACAGCAAGGTTTAAAAAAGATCCAGAACATTATATATGCATTTATAGTCTAAAAAACTTTATATTATCAAAAGTCAACATAAATTAAAAGATTTTTTATTTTTATCCCAATTTTTAATAATTAATATTGCGCCAGGTATTCTTAACAGAATAGCTGGACTGTAATTTTGAGATCTATATTTGAGACATCTTCATTTAGCTGGCTTTATTTAAAAGACTTCAGGGACAACTTTATTTAAATTTTAATGATCAAAAACAACTGTATTTTAACAATATTTATAAAGACCTTACTACTGCAGCCTTTCTTTCCTTTCTCAGTATACTTGAAGGAATTTTAAGGGACTACTCAGGTTCATACTAGAGGAGAAAGAACCCACGACAATAAAGTCCAAATCTTCACAATTTCTAGTCTAATTTATTTTTTTATTAATTCAAATGATGTGTGAAATATAATACAGAGTGTCTTGAAAAGATGATGTTATGAACTATGACTATGCAAGCAGAAAAAGCAACCAGCTTCCAAAGAATTTTCAGGGAAATATCTGAAATATCAGTATGTTATCCTTACAAATTCAGGATTTGACTTCTAATAGGTTGAGATTTGTAGATTCCTAGAAGAAGTGGGGAGAAGTAAAGCTTAATGGTCTGATAAAAGTTCACATTGTAACTACTCAAAACTTTTCTCGCGTTAGTTATCCTTACTCCTTTAAAACACTTTTTATGGAAGAAGCTCTCTATAAATGAACAGGAGTCCATAGAGATAATGGGATCTGCCTTCATGGAAGAGTTCACAAACCAGGGTCACTGATGCTTGTGAAGGTTTACTAGAACAGTGCTATTAACTAAATCAATATTCACTCTTCATTAGGACAATGTGCACCTCTACAGCAATTGTTTGTCTCTGGGAGTATTGATTGGTGACCACTCGACCCCTCATTTTTTCTGCGTTTCTCTATGATGGGAATATTTATGCCTCTCACTTAGTCAATTGCTTTGTAGTTAGAAAAACAAAAATACAGTGAAAGATACATTTGGTGGCTACAAGACACGCAATCACCTTATTCCAGTCAGTCAAGAGTCCCCTGTAATACTTACTGCTGGTTATAAACAGAAATCTCAGTCTCTCTGAAAATCATTGCTGGGAACATTTCAGCAATTTTATAAATCAAATATGTTTCGTTAGAAGATGAAAGAGTAGCTTACATTCCAAGTATTTATTTTGTTGGTAAAGCTGTCATCCCCAGGTTGTTGTAAACATCCATTACTGAGGATAAGGGGCAAGTTATATGCATTCTGTTTAGCTACAGGCACCATGAGCTCCCCTCCATTCACCATTTTCTTTCCTCAATGCATTGAGGTAATTCAAACCAGGCTCTCTGTGTGTGTGCATATTTGTGCAAGAGAGGGAGAAGGGATGAATGGACCATAAGAGTGGTGTCAAAAAATTGTCAAGATTTTTATAAGAAGAAAAGAAAAAAAAGTCCATGTTGTATAGGGGTGTAATCGTTGTGTAGTCTCCATAATCCAACAAACCCTAAAATACCAAAGCTTGATGTAACAGAAAAAAAAAAAAAACCCGCAGTTTTTTTTAAAGCTATACTCATTTCTGCCAGTATGTGTTTCTAACAAATGCTGGCTATGTGGGAATGGTTGGGGGTGAATGGATTATGAGCTCTCTATTAGAAAGCAGCTCAGCACAGCCTGTGTCTTCCAGGAAAACCAGGTTCAGCTGTGCTGGGTGTAGCTGTCAAAAGCTGTCAGAAAGTAAGGTGTAAGGAAGGGAAATGTGCATGTTGGGCCTCTCTTGCAGCTTCCTTGAGCTCTCTGTGATATACAATTTTTGACAAGCCTGTTTAAAAAGGGCTGATTTTGAACATGTTCTCATAGAGGACAGCAGATTTACAGGTACCTCTCAGAGGGAGAACATCATGGGCCCACTTGGAAAAAGTAAAGGAAGATGGTAAAGTCTGTTGCTTGAGGGATGCATTCCAGATGGACATATAGAGTCTAAAGTGCAGTTTGCTCTGAGGCTTGCTTTGGCTAGCACAAATATTCAATGCAGATATAAGCAGTCATAAAAAAATCAGACAGCAAATGATACGAATATTAGTATTTTACTTGTTGGCTTTACCGTTGCAATTTTTTTAGGTTTTGGGTTGTTTTTTTTGTTTAGGGGGTTTCTTGGCTGTTTACTTGTGAACTGATCTACAATAAATATTGTCACATTCTCTCTTTCTTATTGGAACAATGTAGTTGATACAACCTATGAGACAAACTTAGACTCCGTTTAAGGAAAGAGGATAGGAAGGATGGCCTTAGCATGCAACAATAGAAAATGTTGACATCCCTTTTATTCTCAAGACTGCACAGGCTGCTGAATATTGAGGACTTTATGAATCTGTTTACTTTATATATCTTTGTGCAGGAAATATTGAAAGTGTATTGGAATCTTATAATTTTATTTCTTCTAATCTTGAGGACTTCTGCTGTGCTTTTGTTTTCTCTAAAATGAATTTGACTACTTCTGTGTGGTTTTCTTCATCATGGCTGATAAAAAAGTATTTTTTTACTGAAGAATAAATCATTCTGGGATTTGAGTGTATGGAAGAAATATTCTGGGTTTGCATTACAAACACTCCTCATAACAGTTTTGTTATCACTGCTGACATGCTGAGGAATCTTTTGGAAGCTTCAATCTTCTAAAGTTTTTTGCCTAAGTAACATGAGATGTGTTTATAAAAAAGGTTGTTCAGTTTTTAAAATTTTACATAGAGCTGGAAGCATAATGGAAAAAGGCATGTTTATTTCCAGATAAGTTAAGGTGAACTTTCCCTTTGACTGAAGCTGACAGACAAGAGTTGGATAAATAAATCACCGTTCTCTGTCAATGTGTGAATATGTGACCAAGGGTAGACTGGCATCCTTACGTTACAATCTACTCACTCTGAAGATGTGGTCTAAACACCTTTAAAACCCTTCTCAGAGTTAAATACCTTTAACACACTATTGAAGAGAGATCAGTTGTAAGGTTCTCATTAGCCTTGTTTAGTGTTATGGTTAAAGTCCAAGAAGTTACTTAGAAAACTTACTCTGCAAAACTGAGTTATTTTGGGTTGTCTAACAATGAGAAGAACTACTCACCAAGGAATTCTGCAAACATAATAATTGGAGCATTAATTTACTTGTCTCCTTGAACCAATAAATTGTTTCCTATTTGCACGTGCTATGATTTGCTATACACTCATTCTTTCACTGATTCTTTTTCCCTGAATTATTAAGCATTTATCTTCCAACATTCAAATACCCAATTATAATGTTAAATTGATTTAAAGAACTTCTATACATCTATTTATGTCTGTTTAAAGCTCCCTGTTGAAAAACAAAACAAACGTTTTACTATGGTCCTAAAAACAGGTCAAGGGCAAAAAACCCCTAAGGTTTGTTTCTACAGGGTACTGAGTTGTCACACGTGCTTCTTGCTAACCTTCATTAGCTGAATTTTTTGCTTATACTTTGCTAATCTCTTGCAGAAAAGGAAAAACAAAACAAAACAAAACATTTTTGGGAGACTGTAAGATGCTTATCACCTTACTACTTCATGCCCATAACTCAAAAATTTTCCATGGATACCTGGACACTTCTCTATTTGTTCACAACTCAGCAGAAATCCTGTATTGGAGGACTATTCCAGTATCAAAGAATTGCTCTACTTTAAGTTGCAAAACCACCAGGAAATTCAACTATTTTTTTTCATGTAAAATCTTGTGCTTTATAGTTTATCATAACTTTCATGATTTGAAGAGTTTTTATTAATCTGCTTATCTGTTTATTCACAGATTTAATTTGAAATAATTTTATTCTTTGTTAACTCCTTGAATAACAAAAGTTCTAGGAGTTAATTTGTTAAATATTTCTGTGAATATGGAGCAAAATATTTTATTATCTATTTTGTCAGAGTTAAACTGATGCATGAATATAGTTACCAGCTGCTTAAAAGCCATTTGTTTTTAAAAAACTGTCATTCCATTAATCTCTCAACATTTGCCTTACTTTGATTTTTCAAGCGAAAATTAACCTCAAAATTGTTTTTGAAGCTTGTAGCAAAATATTTCACTGCTTTTCTGTTGATATCATTTTTCTAGGGCATGTATTCCTATTCAGAGAAGCAAATAACTATTGCTGGTTCAATGACACCTGAAACTTGCAGTTTTAGCTCAGATCTATTTATTTAAAAAACAAATCCCTTCTGTTGCAGCTGTGCTTGTTGGCCTAGTTTCTTCACAAAAGATAAAAAAAATGGCTTTAGCAGACTGTAAATGAAAATGTATTCCATAGCAAAAATGCAGGAATCTGGATACTAACAGCGCAATATTGTTTAGACATTAAAGGATTTCACTTACGCAGAACAAGAATAATTACATTTTTAAAATTTTTCTTAATCAGGTCAGCATGCTGTTTCAGTCACTAATGAATGGCACTCCAATTAAAAAATATGTAATGGAATTAAGTCACCTAAGCTATGATTATGACAATAGTACTGTCACTGATAAATTCAGTGTTTCTTAGACATAAACATTTTCCCAATGCTAACAGAATTCTATATAGCTTATCTTCTTATTATATCCTGTCAGAAGGGGAATTTCAGTCACAAACAATAACAAAAATATTTCATTGATGAAAAGAGAAGGGAGCGTGTTGAGACAAAAGTATATAATCCTCAAGAGTCTGTTTTAACTTCATGAAAATGGTGTTGGTTATAAACTTTACAGTAAGAGGGTTTAATTTCCATCTTCTTTAAACAGATTTATATATACTTTAAACACACAATTTTTTACATCGAATTTGTTCTTTATTACTAAGCTTGTGGTTCTTTTAGACAGCAAAGAAAACTACTTTAAAATAATTAAAAATATTGAGGCACTGACACCTTGGAGTATTTAAAAGACAGAAATGAATGTGGTGGTGGACATCTAACTGGGTAATTTGAATATATAAAGAAAGTTCTATGTCATACATGTACAGAGTTGTAGCTTTCAGGTAAAAAAATACAATTTTTCTTTCCTTTTAGGGTTTGTATGAGCTTTGGAAAAATCAGGACAGATTCCTTGGAATAATTTGAAACAAACTTCAGAAATCACTGCATCCTTTCTTACTATAACACCATATATTGCGTACTTGATGCACAAATAGAACAAAGAAAAGCAGAAACTCCATTAGTTCAGCCCCTGCAAGATACAACTTCAATCAGGAAAGGCCGGCTGATGGGCAAAAAAATACTACTTTAAACAAACTTTTTGCATTTCTTGAGTCTCTTAAACTGCTGAAAGCTAGCACATTTCTCATCATACCATCCAATGTAATATGGTCAAAGCTGCTATATAACCCATGGAGACTTTTTGTACTTCTGCACTTGATACATTCACTATAGCATTTGAGATTTCCTCCTAATAAGAAAGCATCTCCAGTGATTTGGAACATTTTCCAAGTTTCAATTTTTAGGCCAGGTGAACTTAGACCTTTTCAAATGTGCAAACCAAAGCCATGCTGTGGCTTGAGCACTGTTCTGTTCTGTGTAGTTACTGCTGGCATGTCCCTGATGCAGAGCTGACCAGTGCTGGCCAGTACTGACCAGTACTAGCTGAAACTGTCTCCAGGAGCATGGTTAGGTGGTCCCAAGGGCCAGTAGTCTTCATGTGCACAGAGATCTTTTCTGAGTAAGTCAGTGAATTTAGCTGTACAAATACCCACTTATCACATATGCCATTTTTCCTCACTGCCTGCAAATCATGGATCTAACTAATTTTATTTACTAGTACAGAGACAGCTAGAAGATCAAACAGAAGTCAGGTGAGCTACAGTTTAGAAATATTACCATTTGTACACAATGTTTTCCCTGAAAGAAAAATATTGCAAGAACCCAGCTTGTGAAACTATTAAACTTGCATGTGGTATTATCAAAAAACCACAAGAAACTGTGAGGAAAAGGGCTTGAAGAGTTTATCTACTTTAAGCAAGATCAGCTATATTATACCTTACAGCTGTCTATTTAACTGACTGAAATCTTTTTAATGAGTCTGCAAGCTCTCCAGGTACCATCCTAACTCTTGCAATGTTTTTCCCAGCATCTAAAGTGCATCTCTCTTGCTGCAGGCTTAGGTTCATTATCTATCTGTCTGTCTATGTATTTATCTTATCTGTTTCTCTATCTATCATAAATACATCTTCCTTCAGTCTTTCTTTCTCTAAATTAAACAGCATTCCTTCAACCATTTCCAATAGGCAAAATTTTCAAGATAACTCTTTTTGCTATATGCTGGTGTCTGTCCATCCATTTTACATCTTTCCTGAAATCCTGTGCAAGCTTGTCCAGTTTTCCAGCTCCGGAATAACATGTATTGAAGATGACCACCAGGTCTCATAGATGATGTTGCAACCATACAATATCGTCTGGTATTGTTCAGATTGTCACTTACTGTAACCCTAAGTAAGTAATTCAGGTTAGAATCTAGACAGTTGTTCCCTGTCTTACATTCATGTATTTATCTCATGCTGGGTTCAGCACACCAACTATTAACCATTCAATTTTCTAAATTCTTAGTTTTCTCTATGGTTAAGTGCAAAGGCATTGTTACTATTTCCCTGTAGAGTTGTGTAAAGGAGGTGATAGTGTCCAGATGCCACCATAACATACTCAGAAGTAAAATATCTCTTTATCTGCAATTTAAAAAAAAAAAATTAACTTAAAAATGACTGTCTTTTGCCAAGTGTGCTACTTCCTAATTGTAGCATTTCTGAGAACTCTGTGAATAGTTTATTAATGGAGTATACTGCACAAGATTTAAAAGGTATGATTATTGCCCTGCTCCTGCATGGATTACAAGTAAATATTCATGCTATGTGTAAATATCATATCTTAAGTATTGTGCCTTTCATTTCTGTTACAGTCACGGTTTTCAGATAGATTTGTGAACATAAAATACATGTACAAGTTGCTTATTCTTACTGCAACGAATACAATAAATATTTTTAACATCTTTACTGTTTTGATATCATAAACTTAGAAAAGTTGCTAAGTGTGTGGAATACTGCTGTCCTCACGTAATGAATATTTGGTGCTCCTAGTACTTACTGGCAAGGGTGAAGCATTTTGGATTATTTGGTGTTTCTTTCTGCCTGAACGTAAGATAAACTATATAGGGATTAATGGCTCTGTTAATTGTATATCTTTGTTTCTAGTTCATCTGCATCTCAGTGCACCAGTATGCAGTACAATACTGTAATTATGGAATTCGAAAATAATTATAATCTTTGGCCTAAATATAATGTATATTTAAGTATGAAGTCTGGGAATTGTTGCCGTCTGTTGTTTCAAACATTTATAATCACTATCATAAGCAATTACTTTGCATCTATTTACACAATTTCAGAATTCTTACTGCTGTGAAGGAGGAATGAACTCCACTTGACATTTGAGGACATGCTCCAGAGGCTAAAGGTCCTCTTACAGTTAAAAAGGTCATGACAAGTCATTTATATGTTGGTCTAATGATCTGCGTCACTTTTGTAATCAGCACTTGAAAAGTTTAATCATAAAGGTGCATGGTGATTCACAAAAAAACTTCAAAAACTGACTGTGGTCCAGAAATAATATGCATATAATCCACCCATCTACCTTGATTTACACTCTCATCTCTTGACCTGAGAAAGGAAATGGTAAAAAGGCACACTTTATTAAATTAAAATCTTAATAATTTTACTTTTTATATATTTTAGAATTTAGTTTAAATTAGTATCGATAGTTACGTTAGGCCAATACTCAGAAATTCCTCTTAAGGTCTGATCTTGTTTATGTTAAGTATGTAGGAATGAATTTAAATAAATGGGCCCTACCTTTCCAGAATCTTGGTCAAATGCTTAATTCTTGTCATTTCAAGGGCCGTTGATAATTACATTTACATAATTAATGTAGTTTAGTTTTAATAGTGCTTATACTGAACACTGAGTGTCAAAGAATAAATGACTGTACACTAAATGACATAAGAAAAATAATATATTTCTGATCATTCATCTACAGCAGAAAATTCATGTAAGGGCTGCTGAATATCCACCCTTTACATTCTAGTCAAAATATGAACTTACATATGGAATTGCTAGCTGAAGTATATATATTTCATAAGGAAGTGTTTGATTTTTGCCTCTTGAAAACATTATTTCCATGCAATGAGATTCTGTTTACATGGTGGCTTTCAGGAAAAAAAGACAGACACAGTGAACAGACAGTTCACTTTGGGGAACTTCTCACAATTTAATATACCGGTTAACACGAAGTCTTAACTACTGATTTGTGTATTGAGAGAGAAGATAAAAACAACACAAAAAGACACAAAGATAGCAAATATTCATGGAAATACCTTTCTTTCCCTCCCTCCTGCTCAGCCTAAGCCACAAGCGCTTCTCACAGTGTCACCCTTCTGCAGAGATGTCATGGGCTCCCTGCCTGCAGAGTTTTGGGACATGATGGGGAGTCTGCATTGGTACCAGCTCTGAATGGAAGCAGTGGTGCCTGGCACAGGCAGGTCATGGACAACCCCAGCCAGAGCAACAAAACCCTGCTGTTTCTGCCTGATTCAGTGTCTAGTTTCCTTTGATCTGTATAAAATATTAAAAAATTTCACATGGTGATCTTTGAAATTTTGTGAGCTCTAAATTGAATTCCTTTTGATGGTTATGGACATTTGTTCACATTATATATGTTTTTTATTGAATGATGCACCCTACAGATCATTTTCTACTTAGGAAGAAAGGAGTATATTAATGTGTTGGTGTGCTTTCTCCCGTGCTAATTCACGGTAAGGTCGGAGAATGCTTTGGAGAACCTCAAGTATTCCTATAATGTGTGATGGTCCAGGCTTGACTCTAAACAGATTTAGAAAGTGCAAAAATTTTGGCTTAGTGTGAAGTAGGATTTACTCAAGCTAATCTTTGGCACTGACCTTCCACAGTGCTGTACAACTTCTCCTTGGTGGAGAAAGAATGGTTTGGGTTAGAAGGGACTCTAAAGATCATCTAGAAGGAGAAGAACTCTATATGTCAACATTTTCCTAAACAAAATCAATTATAAGTTTATGGGAAGTCCCCTACCTTCATTTTCACTGCATCGGGCAGTCTGGCCATGCTGCACGGGAGGACAAATACTTAGCATGATCTGACCTCAGACACTTGGCCATTCCGTTTTCAGGGAATGTCTGTTTCTTACCTTACTCATCATCAGTGTGTTCACTTCTTCTGGGACTTGAACCTAAACTTTTTACCACCTGTCCAGAAGAAACGGGTATACATAATTTCCCAAATCAGTGTGGAGGGTCATGGAATGGGAAGATGTTATTGTGGTGTCAAAACCATGTGCAAAGGAGCAAGAAACCTTTAAATTATAAGTGTTGTCTCTTCATACTGGTTAAAGTCCAGAGAAGTAAAGGCTTGCCTCTCTCATGCTACTGACACATTCCATTTATTTCATTTCATAAGCAGGTGCTTTGCCTGAAGAAAGCCAAAAACATAAGCACAGCACCTGCTGAAGAAATTAAATAAACACGCTATAATAATCTGAACTTGTGAGTCAAACTCTTTTACTTACTTTTGATTTCCATCAGCAACTTGCAGCCTTTAAAATTGAATTTCAGATTGCAAAGCTACTTCTTTTCATGGATTGCTCACCCTGGCAAGCACTGCACTCAAAACATTGTATCCAATATTAAACAGTAATGATCTTAAACTGCATGTGAGGTATCTTTTTATCATACATAAAAACTTTTACTGAAGATTTTATTGCCTGTGGCTGAATACTCTTCTGTTCTATATTTTCTGACAGGATACAGAAAAACATAGTGGCTAAATTTTCTGGATGGTGGGGCTAAATTCTGCATTAAGCAGGTGAAGTTATTTATTTATTTACTGTTGCAAACCCACGCTAGTTCATTGCAAGCCTTTCAGAAAGGAGGTTTAACAGCACAACATCTAAAAAACAGCTGAACCTCTAAAAGAGAACTTGAAATGCTTATAAAATATCCTCCATGGACATTTTGCTATGCAATTTCCCTGCTACTGTGAAGGTGATGACAGGTTTTGTTAACAGGGACAGGCGACTGTGGGAACATGTGCAAAGGCTTTCTTCACCTACATATAGGTTTCTGCAAGGATGTTCAGAAACAGCGCATGTTAAACTCAGCAGAAGCAAGCATATAGTTGCTAGGATTACTGCAGTCTGGTGTTTTGAAGTGCAGCTTGTACTCGCTTTGATCATATATATATTTGTCAGAGCTGCCAGGTACCACTTTATAATGAAGTCTTGCAAGACCCAACAGAAGTTCAAAATCAAACCATCAGTGGGTCCTTCTTTAATCTGTTTTATGTCACCTGAAATTGAATAATCTTCATCCAAGACTGTCAGACAGCTTTTGTTTATAATTGAAGAAAATACGTGTCTTTATAAATTAATTTGTGTTTTAATTGGATCTTAAAAAGAGGTGAACTGTTCTCTGTTGGTATCTATTTCTTCTTATTTACCATAAATAGACTATCTACAAGGTAGTAAGAGACCTGAAAAACTTGCTGTGGACCCCTACATTAACTGAAATTATTTAATCTCAATTGATGATAAGAGAATTGAAATAATTTCAATTTGACAACTGCTCTTCTGCAAACAGGATCTATGTAGGATAGGACTGATATGGAATCAATGATCTTAATGTGAGCAGTGAATGTAAGAATTTTGGCACTTTTTTCTTAAAGTTGGCTAGAAATATGGACTTGAGAAGAGCTTTCTCAGTTTCTCAGGCATCAGGGTTATATCTTCTGCTTAAGATAGTGCCTAAGTCTGACCTGTAACACATTATGGGATGACCACCTGGCATATAAGTTGTAAGACTGTTACCCACAAAATCTCTACTGTTTTTTGCAGACCTCATGTTGAAGTGTGTGAGCTGAAAGTGGTTTTGCAGGCAAGTTAAGGAAAGTTTCACATACTTAGCTGTGTTTTGGAGAATGAAGAGCCCAGCTTTATCAAGATTCACATAGGTGTCAGTGGTTATAACTGTTGAAGTTTAAGTATTTAGTAAGTTTTTTTGTTGTTGGTTTTTTTTTGGTGGGTTTTTTCTCCTGTTTTCACTAGTAGAAGCATGGGTGCCTGAGGAACTTCTATTCATCTTGGATTTAGCAGCTGCTGCATTTTAGCTCTGAAGAGCATGTAGTTAATTTAGATTTAGGAAGTTATGGGTCTATGTTTTTTTGTGATTGTGACTAATGCTAGTGACTAATATTGTTGCCTAGATTTAGCATAATAAAAAATAAACCTAAAAAATCCAGCCATTTGTAAAATTGCCCTCAGCATTTCTGCCTTGCAATGCCATTAACAATCCTTTAGTTTCAGAGAAAATTACTATATTTATTGCTTTGAACTATGTGAATTCTTTGCATGGTTTTGGAGTCTACCTGCAGAAAAGAGGAAAATGCTAGATGTTTCTTTTTACTGCTTTAGTCCCAATTTATAAAGCTTAAGTATGTCTATATTTCAAACTAGATTCTTATCCATGTTATAGACTTTCAAATGAATTACACTTCAAATAAAAGTGAAGAATGAGCATAGATGGTTATAAATGAGAAATCAAAATATGCAAATAATGTTTGGTATGAAATAACGGATTATACTGACAAACTGTATTTAACAGTCCTATAATTTATAATCATGGTGTAGATTAATGAAAAGTGGTAATGGTTGGATTTATTTTTCTTCCTTTGGAATGGAACTGCTTTTCTAATCTCTCTTGCTTTTGTTAGATACTGGAAAGTAGGATAATCTATATGAATCCTGAAGTAATAAAATGAATGGTATTTCATGAACACATTATTTTAAACTCAGGTGAGGGGTGTCCATTGGGCAGTGTGGAGGTTGAGGACAGGGTCAGCAGTAACTCCTGGAAATGCCAGAGTGTGCAGTCTCCAAAATGCTTCTCAGGAAGGTGGAATTGTTTTTTGTGTTCATATCTAGACAGTGCCACTGACTCTTGTTTAGGTGACCATGGCAGGGTTTAATGCCAGAAGATTTGTGGAACTCCAGCACCCATTTGGATGCAGGTTTGCCAGGTTGCTCCGCTCTTGCCTGGTAATGACAGCAAGTGTCTTCTTTTCTCCCAATGTGACACTAATGAACACAAAAGTCTGCTCTCTGTGCAGAGTAATAAAGACTTTTGCCATGACCTGTAAGGCTGTGAATGCTTGCTTATTATAACAGATAGTAGTTAATGAGGAACAAAGGAGACAAGGAGTTTCAGGATCTGTAAATTCTCATCTTCAGCGTAGACTGAGGCAACAACTCCACTGCCCAGCTGGCACTGCAAGGCAGGACAATCACAGAATCACAGAAT
>WEKY01026686.1:3638-37364 GCA_013390045.1 Picathartes gymnocephalus | reverse complement strand
CTCTACAACTCCTTGAAAGGAGGTTTTAGCCAGATGGGGGTCAATCTCCTCTCCCAAGTAACAAGCAATAGGACAAGAGGAAATGGCCTCAAGTTGTGCCAGGGGAGATTTAAGTTGGATATTAGGAAAAATTTATTCACCGAAAGGATGACCAGACATTGGAACAAGTTTCCCAGGGGAGTGGTGGAATCACCATCACTAAAAGGGTTCCAGAAAATGTGTGGATGTGGCACATGGAGACACGGTTTAGCGCCAACATGTTGGTGTTGGGTTAATGGTTGGACTCGATCTTAGAGGTCTTTTCCAACATTAGTAGTTCTATGATTCTTGTCAAGCAACACCCCCAAGGCCTTTTTCTAAGAGCTGTTCTCAATCCATTCTCTTCCCAGCATGTATCTGTGGCCTTACACGTGCGCAGGACCTCGTACCTGGCCTTGTTGAACTTCACGAGGTTGACATGGTCCCACCTTTCAGGCCTGTCAAGGTCCCTCTGGATGACATCCCTTCCCTCCAGCAAGTCGGCACCATCACGGAGCTTGGTGTTAGGAAAATTGCTGAGGCTGCACTCAATCCCGGTGCCCACACTGCCAACAGAGATGTTAAACAGTGCTGATCCCAGTACTGATTCCTCAGGAACACCGTACATCATCCGTCTCCACAAATTAAGCAAGTAACCAAGGCATTCCCAGTTATTATTACTGCAGTTAGCACATGCGCCTCTGGCCTGGCCAAGCCACAGCGTCTCCACTGCAGAAGATACCCCTCTGGGACTGACCATGGTGTTGTTAACTCCCACCACACTTCCACACTCACGATTTTGCCCAAAGGAGGTCTGAAGAGCAAAATTGACACGTTTTGTACAGGACAGCTCACCCCAGCAGGCACTTGCAGTAAGGATTACACCTGGAAAACCAGTTTTACCTTTCATTTATTGGTTTTCTGCATTTGTATCAAAATGCAGATTGGCACACAGTGAAAAGTAATACTTAAAAAAATTTCAGCATGAAAAGGTTGCTTCATGTTCCTGGCACAGGGTTCTGAATTAGAAAATTTCAAATATGTAAACACACCCAAAATGCTACAAAAGATAGGCCAATCATATCTACCACATGACTGACTTTATTATAACTGGAAGCCATACAGGTACTGAACACGGATTTTTTTAATATTTTCAGATATTTTGTGAGCTTCAGAAGGGAATTCTTGGCATAAATACTGCTTGAAAAAGGGTTTTTCAGCAAATATATTAACCTTACAGGATATGCCAAAATGAAAAATCCACCTATCCATGGATTTCCTGTATCTTTTGGCATGTTCATACAATAGGAGAAATTTTGGGGGTTTAATTATGATTATTATTTTGGAAGCTCAGTCGTGCACTCAAGACTTTAATCCTGGTAGCTGAATTGTGCAGTCAAACCACTGACCTAAGTACTACTTGCAAAATAGAAAACTTACCAAGGGCTTGACAAACGTAATTTCTCTCTGCAATGCCACGAAGGTGCCAGCAGGTTTGGGTCAAGGTGCCAGCAGGTTTGGGTCCAGGTGCCAGCCTGCAGCTTTCCCTTGAGGACATGGAAAACAAGGGACCAGCTCTGATTTTCACCCTGGAACCCTTCCTGTTCCAGGAATGGCAGCCAGGGCATGGGGAGGTTGAGGCTCCCTTGGGGTTGAGTGATGAGCAAGCTCCCCTGGGTTGAGCATCCTCATCAGATGCCATCCAATCCCATCCCCACTGCTGCCTCCAGAGCTGACATGCTGCAAAACCCCCTGGCTGGGCTGGTGGCACTGATTTCCTCTGGTGTGTGAGAGGCAATGCCCACAGTTTCATTTCTCAGCAGGCCAGCTCAGTTCAGTGGTAATAACATGTTTACTGCACGATATAAAAATAGAAATGCATGGATGTGGTAATCCCTCCCTGAAAGCCTGGTCAGTGTTGCTTAGGGAATGGTTAAACAGGAAAGCTAACCCCCATGACATTTTCTTGCATGTTTTTCATCATCTCTAGCTGTACCTGTGCTGCAGACTGAAAGTGGCCAAGTCTGAGAGGTGGGGTTGAGAAAAAAACAAATCAAGGACTTTGTTTAAACAAGTTTTTAACAACTTTCTGAATTGACAACAAGAAATTTGTCAATTCAGAAATGCTACATCTTCATGGAAGTATTTTTAGCTACCATTGCTACAAGCCCTGCCTTAAGTCTCTGGACCTAAAACCAGATCTTAGCAAACAAACAAAAGCATAATCCCTCTTTTTCAATACATTTGCCTGGGTGAATTTCTGGTATATAGCATACTGGCAGAAAATCTGCACTTTTCACTCAGGTGTTTTCTGTTGGCTTTTTTTTTCACACAAGTAAATGAAGACAACAAAAACACATTTAGAAAAAAAAAAAAAAAAGATGGCAGAAAAAATGGGGGTGGAGGGGTGTTGTGTTCAGGCATATCCAAAAGAAATGAAACAATTCCTCTTTTAATCAGAGATCTGTTCATCACATCCCATTTAGAGAACTGATTTAGTACATTGCTGGACAGTCTTAGACGTTCTCCACGTGAAACACCAGAGATGCCTCTTGGTCATTTTTTCCCTTTCAACAATGAAGGCAAGGAAAACAACAATAGGCAAGGTTAGGGAAGCAAAGGAATTAAGCTGAACTTTGGTAATACATGCAGATACCACCCCAGCGAAAAATATAGTCAGTCTATTAGCATATATTAGGCTGAGTATAGCAGTATACAATGTTGATTGACAATACTGGGGTAAACTTCAACTAGAAATGCAAGTGATGAGGTACTTTTTAAGGTGATGATGCTGATAATGCTGAGGGAGAAGCACCTCAACTGCTCCCTGGTGTTCCCTGTGCTTTCCCCTGAGAAGACTGCTGGCTGAGGGAGTAGGTGAGGATCTCATCCTGCTCACAGCATGTGTCACAACACTCCAGTAGAATTGCACCCATAACAGCACATAATCCAGGGACTGCAGTTTGGACTGGACAGTAGCCTATTGTTCCCAGCTCTGCGGCAGAGCAGAGCTGCTCCCACTCCTGGCACTGTGGCACAGGGCTGCCTGCCTGCTCAGTGCAAGGCCCTGCCTGTTAGCCACACAAACAAGAGATGCAGGCACAGGCACGTCTGTGTCACCACTCATGAAAGACATTCCTGATGTGACAGCAATACTCTGGGCAAGCTTACAGCACTCTGGCCACAGCCTTTCAAATCCCTGAGCACACCATCACCAACTTCATGGAGGTTTGCATCCTTTCATGGCCTTGAAGCTCTTCCCAGGTGTGGGACAGAGCTGGGGCCCCTGCACTCTTGTGGCATTTTCATTGGCCTGTTTATTTCCATGTGGGTTTGCAAACCAAAAAGCCAACTGTATCCTGGGCTGCATCCAAGGCAGCGTGACCAGCAGGGTGAAGGAGGTGATTCTGCCCCTCTGCTCTGCTCTTGTGAGACCCCACTGGAGCCCATTCAACTCTGGGATCCCCAGCACAGAAAACACATCGACCCTGTGGAGTGAGTCCAGTGAAGAACCACAAAGATGATGAAAGGGCTGGAGCACAACTCCTACAAAAACAGGCTGAGAGGGTTGGAGCTGCTCAGCCTGAAGATAAGACTCCAGGGGCACTTTATAGCAGCCTTCTGTGACCTAAAGTGGGCAACAAGAAAGCTGGAGAGGGATTTTTTACAAGGGCATGCAGTGATAGGACAAGGGGGAATGGTTTTAAAGTAAAGGAGGGCAAATTTAAATTAGATAATAGGAGGAAATTTTCTGCCCTGAGGATGGGTTAATGGTTGGACCTGAGGATGGTGAGGCAATGGAACAAGCTGCCAGAGAGCTGGTAGATGCCCCAGTCCTGGAAGTGTTCAAGGCCAGCTTAGATGGTGCCCTAAACAACCTGACCTAGTTGAAGGTGTCCCTGCCCACTGCAGGAGAGTTGGACTAATGACCTTTAAAGGTCCCTTCCAACCCAAACTATTCTCTGACTCTACCACTCATGTTTAACGTCCCAGCCCTGTGAGGTCCTGCATCAAACCCCAACAGTTTTCAGGTCTAGGAGAAACCAGACCTGGTCCCGTGGTCCATATGTCCACCTCACAGCCATCATCACTGGGCTCTCAGTGGTTTGAAGATAACACGACAAGAAGGTTTCCATGACTTTTTCCTCCTGTTTGTATTGCCTGAAGCAATGTCTTTCTCCAGACATCCCCAGATCTCAGCAGCCAAAAGGCAAAACTGCGTTTACACTGGGACTAAGAGGAGCAAAACAAGGAGGAAAACACAGGAGTCTTGCAGACAGGAGTCCAGAAGGAAGACATGGGGATGGGGTGAGCCACAGCTTGCTCAGGGATCCGCCTGCAGCTGCTCTGTTGTGAATGCCTCTCTGCCTGGTGCTGGCTCCAACAGCTCTCAGATGGGCAACAGAGGAACTGTGACTGGCACTTGGGAGTAGGATAATTATAATCTGGGCTGTGCAACTGTGGGTTAGCTCTCACTGAAATAAACTGCTCGAATCTGTGATGAATATCAACATTGTAGGCACAAGGGGCAAGGCGGTAAATTGTAGCAGGATGAAATACCTACATTTAATTATGTCAAATTATATAGAATTTGAGAGTTTTTCTGATGCATGCTATTTAAAGCTATACCTAAGTGCACTTCCTTGTCTGAATAAAGCAGCTTTTGTAGCAAGATGTGGGTTTACTTTGTAGTTTACTATTTATAGTCTTCACCACATTTTGTCACTTTCTTATTTCTTAACTGAGATGTTTCTGAACATCTCATTTCAAATAATGGAACACAGCTCAAGTGTTGCACTACATACAGCCTATTAGAAACTCATGAGCAGTGTTCTGTTGATTTTTTTTCCACCAAGATACTCATACTTGAGTATGCTCTTCAGCGAAGTGTGTACGTAACGTATGCACACACAGCAGTCATTGCCCTACCAGCCTAAAATTCATGCACTTGTACGAGGTGGATGGGGCAAACTCCTGATTTTCATTGCAAATAATTTTTGATCAAACCAATCAGGAGCATTTAAATAGTCCCAGACCAGCCTAACTGAGCTCTCTCTTAGTCTCCGTGGTTGAGCCCTGCCTTGGGACACTGCCTCAGGAGCTCTGTGCCGCACTCTCGTCATGGTGGGGCTCGCAAATTACAAAGTAAGGAGCATCCATCTCAAGGCAGAGGGACACCTAATCGTTTCCAGTGTGGGCAGAGGAAACAACCGGCTGTGGAAGCTGAAAGGGTTGCCACCCACACAGTTCAGCAGCCCTGGAAGTAAAAGAGGGTTTATGTGCAAATAAGAGCCTAGAACATTCCTGCATGACGGGCTTGGCATGCAGGATTGTGCAGAGTGAGCTTACAGCCGCAGGCCAGTAAGGATGCACAGCATGTCAACAGAGAGACTGAAATTTTGTTCAGCCTCAGTGAGCACAACATTTAACTGGTGGTGGTGACCCAGACCTGAACCACTTATTCACATGCAAAGACACACGGGAACATTTCTGAACCGGTGTTACTGCCATTGCACAGGCCTCAGCACCCTCCCTGAGCTGCAGGGTTGTCCTGAGGGGTGGTCAGTCCTGCACAAGGCCTGTCGCTGCACTGGCTGGCAGGGCCAGGGCCTGGTGATGAGGCAGCAAGCTCTGATGTTCTCCAGGTGTACAGGACATGGGACAGTGTAGTCATGGCTTTATTTCTCAGTGTTGTGGTTTAAATCCAGCTGGCAACTAAGAACCACACAGCCAGTCACTCACTCCTCCCCTCCACCTCCCTAGTGGGGAGGGAAAAAAAAAGCAAAGCTTGTAGGTTGAGGTAAGAAGAGCTTAATAACTGAAACAAAATAAAATAAAATATAACAATTATAATAACAACAACAGTATTAAAGAGAAAGAGATAAAACCCAAGAGAAACGAGGCACAACACACTCCGTCACCAGCTGCTGACTGATGACCAGTCCATCCCCAAGCAGTAATTCTCCTGGCCAACTGCCCCCAGTTTATATACTGGGCATGGCATTCTATGGTATGGAATACCCCTCTGGGTAGTTTGGGCCAGCTGTCCTGGCCCTGCTCCCCACCAGCTTCTTGTTTGCCTCCTCACTGGCAGAGCATGACAAACTGGAAAGTCCTTGAATTAAGGTAGGCATTACCGAGCAAAACCCAAAACATCAGGGTGTTACCCACATAATTTTTGTACTCAATTCAAAACACAGCATTGTACCAGCCATTACATGAAGAAAATTAACTCCATCCCAGTCAGAACCAGGACACTCAGATACAGTATCAGGTCTTTATATTCCCTGGCAGTGGAGTGTTCACAGACATAACTCACCTCATTGTAAGGGACTGCGGCAACACTTAACTAGCAGATTTTTTGGGCATAGCATCAGAATTAATGAAAGGATTAAAGAGCTTCATAAATAATAAAAGAACAAATCTCACTTGAATTTAACTATTTCCCCTGGCTGAAAAACAAGCAAATAAATCCAAAGAACCTGCTTAGAAGATGGCCCCATATTTAATACTTAGTTGAAGGATCTTAAGATTTCATCCATGGATACAGACAAATGTTACCAGCACAGTGGAAGGAAATGACTGTAACCTAAGGATTGCTTGCCCTTAAAAATAAAATTAATCAAATTCATTGGGAGAGATACTTTAAATTTCCAGTCTCATCAAGCCAGATTCATTCAAGAGCAGCCTCAGTAATTTCAGTGTCTAGAGACACCACAAACATCAGTGTGTTTTTGCAGCTACCCTCCACTGAGATAATTTTAACTGTATTAATAATTTGAACATTGTCCTTCCCAAAACATCAGGACGAATGCAGGCAGTTGCTGTGCTGCCACAAAACAGATTTGAAAGAGCAGAGGCAGATGAAGCTGAGGGGAGTGAGCTGGTGCAGCAATGACAGAAACCCAGCCAAATTTGCACGGGGCCTCCCTTAAACTGCAGTGCTATGGAAACTGAAGGCTGGGTTAGCAGTGCTGACAGCAAAATGCTCAGTGATTGCACTGCTTGTAACACAAGATGAATCACACGTTCTTCGTGGAAAGCTAATTAGATAAAGTGCCATCTCCCAAAGGCTCAAGCTGTGCATATGACAACAGCCAGATCACTGCCTGACTGGGTGTTTCACAGCCCGAGCAGTGAATTGCTGTAAGTCACCAGAACTGCCTCCACCTGGGGAAGAAGGAACAGGAACAAACGCTGAGGAATGGGATATGATGGCCGCACCTACCACAGGTAGGGAGAGGTGCACAGTCTATGACGTCCAGGCTGGCTCCTGCTCCCAAGGGACTGAGGCAGTGGAGTGGGAAGCCTGGCGAGGCTGGGATCACTGGTCGAGGGCAGGCAGGGCTGTGACCCCACTAGAAAACGCTAATGCCCGCCTCACACCTTTTCTCCCTCTCACTCTTCATCACCCAGATGCAGCAGCTGCCACTGCTGTGGTACTCACTCCATGTCCTCCCCTGGCACACCCTCCGCCTGGGGCAGCAATCTCCCCACACCCAGAAAAGTTGTGGGTTGGCTGTGGCATGGGGCCAAGCCAGGAAGGGAAGGGCCAAGGAGGAGGCCAGGGCTTCAGACCAGCTCCGCTTGGCAAGGCTGGTAATACCCACTTGCCTTTGCTTCAGTGATCTCTAACTCAAGTGTAACACACCAAACGAAGAACAATAGTTTGGTTTTACTACAATACAGTGTGACAAAAGTTACTTTAAAATTTTTAAAGTGTTGTAGTTGAAGGAATAACTAGGTTGTTGGCAAAAAGGGAGGGGGGAAACTTTACTGAAGAGATGAGTGGGGAAAATGACAAAAAGTAATCTGAGAGGACTAAGTTACGATTACTCCAACCTTGTCCTTAGTTCTTTTTGTTCTCCATGTATTAACATTTGAATGTCAACCTGCTCCCACTTTCCTTCCCAAGCTAAATCCTGTTTTGTGAACAAACCACAGGACCAGTAGGTTACAACATGAGATGCCATGAAAGCATCAGAGCTGCACTTGAACCGGGCTGCACTTTGTTCCTTCACTGCCTTACCACTCTCTTGAGAGGCATCTTTGAAAATCCCTGAGGCCAAGCCAGTAGGCATTAGAACATTATCATCACAGCAGACATGATCTTTCTGGGTTTTATGGCATAAACAATTACCCAAAAACACTCTAATATGTGACACATACCTGTCAAGCATCTTCTGCTTTGACTTGAGGCACTGCCCTGCAGCAGGCTGGATGGTAGTGAAAAGCATACAGCACTACATTACAGCCGTGCGTCCTGCTGGAGGCACCTTCCCTGCATCTCCTGCACAAACCATCCAAAACTTTTAAAGATATCTAGGACTGCCCCTTCCTGGAACCCCTAGGCTAGCAAATAAAGAGTGTGAGCCTGCCGACCTGCACGAGCGTGCACTGCAAAGGCAGGCAGGCTTGGAGTCACACAGTGCCTGTCACGTCCCAGGTCATCCCTGGAAAACAATCTCTCTCTAATAACTCCCCTGTGCAGCTGCCACTGAGACCCGCGTGGATGTGCTGTTCCAGACGCTCCAGAGCCCGTTCCCAGCTCACAGACACGAGTGGTGCCGCCGTCACAGCTCTCACAGGGGCAGAGTTCTGCAACCTCTCCTGCCCCTGCCCCTGCCCCAGCCAGACCAAAGGTACCTGGGACCTCGGCACAGCTCCGCACACCCACAGCGTCCTTTGCCAGCCGGACCCTTGGCAAAGGCTGCCTCGACACCCTCAGCACAGCTGAAACTGCCATGGCAGCAGAGGGGAAGGGGCTGCATCTGCTTCACTACCCGCAGAGCCCTGGGAAGCCAAGCAAACCACATTTGTGCACACAGGACTCTCTCTGATCCACAGGTGCATGGATGGAGACGGCAGTGCAGACTGCTCTTCCTACCTCCCACATCCCCGCACCCCCACTAACTCCTTCATCCTCTAGGTTTACCCTGGGAATACCAGGATAAGTCTGGGTCATGCATAAACAGCCCAAATTCATAGTGGGAGCTAACCAGACAGACTTTGCCTGGAGGGGGAACAACCGTGCTTGTCTGTGCCGCTTCATCACCCAGGCTAAGGGGGGGTGGTCAGCCATGCTGTCACTATACACAATCTCCATACTATCAGCACTATTTTCAGCACAAATCCAAAATCGAGCTCCATACTAGCCACTGTGAAGAAAATTAAAGCTACCCCAACCAAATCCAGCACAGGTGGAGAGACTGGAAGGAAAGCATCTGCCGGCAGCCCAGGTCACTCACCTCAGAACTGCTGGAACTAGCAGTGGCTCAGGCAGGGCAGAGCTGCGAGAGCAACCAACCACAGGCGTCACAAATTCAGACAATTTCTCTTTTCAACAAGTACTCAGCTGCAAGTAGAGTGCAAGTAAACAGGAATGATTTAATTACCATATAAAAGTAATTAATTACACACAGGAATCAACAGGGACGCCTTATGAGACACTGGTGGCACATTACTGTCAGCTGTAGAACAGTTAGCCACAGACCTACATGAGCAAGACCAGACATTAGTTTCTGCTCTTAGAGTAGCAGAATTATTTTGGCATGTAAAAATAGGGTTTAAAAACATCACCAAAGACCATAAAGTAATTTCAAAGCAAGTAACATAAAACCAAGGCTGGGACTGCTTCAGTGTTGCCCTTGAAATATGAAAATAGGCAATTGATCAAATTAATTGGTATTGCTCATCAGGAGGTTTAGTTCTTTTTGTTAGGGGGCTGGGGATGACTAACGATCTTAAGTATAGATTAGGCCAATGCTGCTTGTAGCAGCTGCACTGAGGGACAGACCATCCTCTCCCAGCTTCTTGAACCATTGAGTGCATGGCCCCAGCATCCCCATAACACTTCATGTGCTTCCTCTCCACTCTCTCCCTTCTGCCAAAAGCATGGAATGGGTAATTTCACCTGAAGTTAAGCATCTAATGCCTACGTTTGGGCTGTGATCCCATGGCAGCCACAGACACTGAGGAATTAGATCCTGCTTGCCTGCACATTTAGCAGTGATGCCCCAGATGACTTTGAGCATGGTGAAAGTTGTATCTGACCAGCAGGTGTGACCAAGGACTGATGGGAGACCTGAACCCTTCCAGACAAGCAGCCGAGGGCCAGGCAGGACACCTTACAGCACGTAATGTGGCACCATGCAGAGACAACCAGAGAAGTCAGTGGAGTCATTGCAGCCCACAGAATTAGTCAAGATTACCTTGAAGTAACTTAGTACCAGCTCAGCTGCTCTGCTCAGCCATACACACCTAGATCTGGACACACTTAGGTGCCCTAATCCTGAGCTGAATCCCACACAGAGCCTACAGAAAGCAAGGGGACTCATCTCCCATTAACTCACCCCTGTCGCTCATGGCTTTGCTGAAATTGAACCGGGTCCTGCCCACGTGTTATCATCAGATAACCATCAGAAACCTTGTAACTTATGGCAACCAACTCCAGCCAGGTAACAGATCCAAGGCTGAGGTTTTGCTCTAAATTACTCTCCTTGAGGAACTAACAGTCCAGTGCAGCATCAGCCCATCACCTAGGAGACGATACTTTCATTTACATACAACATCATGTATCCCCCCTTAGGCAGTTACTTAGGATTTGAGCAATTTATTTGGAAAATCAAAGAATACAGCAATCTCAGTGCTGGCATTTTATGCAAGCTCACAGAAAAATAGTCAGACATCAGCTATCCAAAGTTTCAGAAAACAAAGGGCTCCATTTAGATGCCTGAAAACCAGCATTTATGCTGTTTGAGATGCCCTAAGGCACCCAAGATACACATGGGGTTGGCAGATACCACACAGGACCTATGGAAGTGGCAGCTGGAAACACAGAGACCATGCAGGATACCCCAGAGTGTCTCAAATGGTATTTGATGCCAAAGCATAAGCAACCAAACTATGTTCTAAAATCATGTATTTACTGAAGCTATAGCTCTCCCATATCTAATCAACGTGTATCTTGCAGAGCAGCTAAGCTGAAAAAGAGGTACAAAAGAATTGCATCCTTATTTTGGGTCTGCTGAAATCTGGCAGAGCTTACAGACTGTGTCAGCTTATTTTGTTATGAACATATAATGCTCACTGAACCCCATGAGCTGCTGTGATAACAATCTCTGCCAGCTTGCTGAATGGATTCCTTTCAGTTGCTGCCTCTGAAATTATGTGGCTAGAACAGAGCTTCTGCAGTATGCCAGTGCACCGGAACACCGGGTTTTAGCTATGGGAGCAAGAAAGCTGTCTGCAAAGATTAATGGGCTCAGAATTGATTATCAGACCGTAGGAGCAGAAGGTCATTGTGTCAAGGCTCCTGGCTACTGCAGTGAGAATGTACTACTGCCTAATCCTCTTATAAACACATGCACTTCCACGAGGAAGAATACCTCTAATGATTTAAATCCAATTTTTATATAATCAGTGCACTGTTTATTACAGTGAGGTTGTTATGGCACTACAGTCTTAACTGAGCTAGATGACAGAAGAGGATACAAGTCTTTCATCTGCAGCTAATAAATCTGGGGTCCCATGAAGGCTGTGTATGTCTCTCATAGAATCATAGAATAATTTAGGCTGGAAAAGACCTCCAAGACCATCTGAGTTCAGCCCTTAACCCAGCACTACAAAGTCCACCACTAAACCATACTCCTAATGTCAAAGCGACAAATCTTTTAGAAACCTGCGGGGATGGTGACTTCCCTACTTCCCTGGGCAGTGTGTTTCAATCCTTGACAACTCTTTTGGTGAAGATCTCGGGACCCAGCACTAAACTTTGTACTGTAAGTATTTCCAGCAATTAGTGTTAAATGAGCATGACTAGATAGATTACTAATTTTCTGGACTATCAGCAAGGAGTAGTCACATGATTTTCCCTTTAGGAGTTACTTAGAGTGAAACAATCACTGTTCAGGTTAAATCTGTATCTAATTAAGAGACCTAAGTGGTTAAAAAACAGAAAATATGACTTGTCTTTGGATTTCATTATTAAGAAACTTAATAAGAAACAGTTATTTGTATGTACCAGCATACACCTTCCTGTTCAATTTAGCACTATAAGTCATTTTTCCATAACACGCACCTAAACAGCCTCCATCCTTGAGCACAGGTTATGTGAGTGAATACTGCCATCTAGGCAGGTTTTTGGGAGCAGCACCTATTTTAGAACATTAATCCATCTTTGCAAGGGTAAAATATTCTATTACCTAAAACAGAGGAGAAAGGAACAATTTTTTATACTATTAAAACCAATACAACACAGTCACCAAAAATACAAAACCTGCCCCTCAACCAGACTGTAGCAGTCCACATTAACAGCAAATATTTTCTACACTTTATTAAGAAATGTATTATTCCACATTTCAATACAGGAAACTTGAAATTAAGCTTTGCACTAAATGAGAAATCACTTTTTTCTATGAAAACTGTAAATACAAAGTATATTGTATTAAGGCTATTAATTACCAAAGTACATTTTAATAAGGCAGTACTATAACTGCATCTATTTTATATGCTTTGAAATACAGTAACAGTACATTTTTAGGAGACAGTTACGAAAATATCTACTGATATTCTAAAATGACAGAAACAATTTTAAAAACTACTTTTCTTCATATGACCAAAATAGCTTCCATCCAGCTCAAAAAAATATAAAATATGTAATGTATCTATCTTATTTCAAACAATAAACAAATTCTAAACATGGCATTTTACAGGAGACTTACAAGACTTGACAACAATCTCATTTTGATTGGACATATTAAGAACTAGCCTTGTTATCAGTTGTGGGATTCTTTAGGGAATGCACAAACTATGAACGCAGAATCTTACACTAAATGGTAGGTTATCTGAAAAGATAACAATTTAGCACTTTCCACAGATCCACTGACATGCACAGTGAAGTTATCCTCCTCCGCTTCCTCCCTGGTGTGTTTCAGCTGTCACCTTGAGGACTGTCCTGAGTAGGTTTGTGTACAAAGGTATTCTTTCTCTCAGAAAGACCCCCCTGAATAATCACAGAAATGTGATTATCTGGCTGCTGGCAACCATGTTCTCAACTCCCCACTTCTTCCCCCATATGGTAAGAAGCAATGCAGCATAAGACTGATTTGTACAGAGAGCAAAGCAGGCAAAAAGATGAGGAACTGCTTTTGCACACAGCAACAAACCAAAAAAAGCTCTCCTCCCTTCTCAAAAAAAAAATGGACTTCCCCTTGTAGAAAGGGAAATCAG
Organism: Picathartes gymnocephalus; assembly: GCA_013390045.1. Taxonomy (NCBI): domain Eukaryota; kingdom Metazoa; phylum Chordata; class Aves; order Passeriformes; family Picathartidae; genus Picathartes; species Picathartes gymnocephalus. Next base: position 24,116 of record WEKY01026686.1, on the reverse strand, counting down.
TATTAGGGACTACTTTGCATGAAGCCACTCAAGTGAAGCACTGATGCCACCAGTTAAAGGAGGTCTCCATCACACAAGCTGGTCTGGCTGTCTAAGGTTTATTTTGTTGAAAATACAGTCACATTCAAATAACTTCTTTGGGTTTTTCCAAAACAATAGCAAAACTAAGAAACAACATGAGCATAATACGTTTTATTGAATAAAACTCTACTTGTAATATTTACACAGTAAAGTCTAGACGTAGCTTAGTGAAGCATGGCAATGTGCAATATTCATACATCTGGAATATCTTTAAATACATCTGAAACTACTTACTGTAACAATCACCTGCCCATCACTGATTTCATAATTAAGGAAAATTTGAATTTGCTGAAGAATAGCCAAGAAGAGTATTAAGGACAGCTGAGTTAGAAAAAAAGTATGCTATGTAAATTCCAAACCCAAAAGATCTGATTAAAGTGTCAAGAGTTTTGAAGGCAGCTTCTGTATTTCCCTGTTGTTCTTCTCCTCTCTGCAGAAAAAGATGACAAAATAAATTATAAATCTGAAGACTGAAACTAATATCTGCACATTAAACAGACAGCACAGTCCAGGGTTATCTTATTTCTTAATTTCATAATGTCTTAATTTCAAGGCATATGAACTAAAACAAACTGCTACCAATTGCTTACTCATTTAGTATTAAATACTATATTACATCTTTAAGGGTGCCAGGGTAGACCCACAAAAATTAGAAATGCTGCAAATGATACCTAGAGTCAACACACCACTAATTATTGCCATTTACACAAAAAATTTTGATGAACTGTCTTCCCTCCCACTCTAGAATGTTAAGCAAATGTTCTGTATTTTTTCTACTAGATATAATATCATTCTACTACTACAGAGAAGAGGTGTCTGATAAAGAAACTATAGTCAACACCTTTCCTGTTTACAGGGATTTTTTAAACGATAATTTCACTATTGATCTTGCATGAATTCTCAGCAAGGTCTGAATGCAAGTATAGAGCTGCAGCTGCCATACTAACAGTGTAACCCTTAGCTCTAGTAGAGTCGTATCTTATATGTGGACTACTCACTGGTTGTAAGTAAGACATGATTCATTGGCCATTTGCGTGATTTTTGTCATCCAGCAGGAAAAGATTATAAACCAGGAATGTTGTGTTCTACTCAAGCCTCTGGAGGTTGTTTATTCTAGTGGGTTACAGTCAGTACTCATTAAGCAGGCAGTCTAGCCTGCCACATTTGTGATTTATATATTGAAAAAAACTGGTTGTCAGTCTCAGGTTAAAAAGATCTTGCACAGTCTCTCATATCTTATTTATCAACAGGAAGAGGAATTACAGTTTTTCTGTGCTCAATCTAACCTGTAGGAAGCGCTACCAAATAGCCAGGAGTGAAAGGAAGACACAATTACTAACTAAAGTACCTACCAGGTTCCTTCCTGTTTGCCAGCACAACCAATTTCAAATGCATGCTTGAAAAGAAAAATGAATTTAAATTAAACCCCCAAGATCCCCTAACATCACGTAACTTTTAAGCACCAAGATTAAACTTCTCATAAAATAGTTCTGCAATGAAGTTCAGTGTGATAACTTTGCATTTTTAGAGACTAAATTTGTAACAGCAACAATGGCTCTCCATGAACACACACTCTCATGGAGGTAAACTGTAACCTAAAAAGGAACAGCTTTAAAATTCAGAATTTGACAAGAAAATATGCAAATGTGGTAGTAAAAGCTGCAAAAGATAACATAAAAGCACTTAACTCTGCCTTTTCTATGCTACAGTCAGCCCTCAACATATTTGTGAACAAGAGTACATTTTATAAAATTTGTCACTATTTTCTTCAGGTTCATGCTATCTTCTGTTTCTTCTTTTAGAGTTTTTTTCCCCTCCCCAAACAAACAGCCAGACACTGTTCCATTTACCCAGGAAATGTATATCCATCCTAATCTCACTGCTTTTTAAATCTTTATCTGTTTTCAGCTAGAGAGAGCTATCTGGAACACAGCTGCCTACCTGGAAGCTATTTCTTTTATATCTAACATAGCTACAAATTTTAATAACTGAGAAGCTGTTGAAAGACAGAGACTTTGCTCTTGCCTGTCTCATTGGTAAGGTATACAGGACACACCAACAAACACCGCCTTTGAGCAGGAAATTCATCTGTACTGACAATCTCAAGATAAGCAACTACCTGTGTGTGAGATGCTGTCAACACAGGCTGAATAAAACCAAATGTACATTAAGATACAATAATGCTAACTTTAGAAATTATTAACCACAGCACCCAGCTTTTTTTACTCTTCCAATTCTCTCTCCCCTATCGCACTCGAGGGGAAATGAGAGTGGCAGTGTGGGGCTGAGTTGCCAGCTGGGGTTACACCACAACACCAGTTTGACCATTTCTGTAATTCAAAAGCCAACCCTACACCCCTCTTCACCACGGGGAACTCCTAGCTCCTGTCTCTTCAGCAGTAGGACAAGAAGGAACCCAACTCCTCTAATATCCGGAAGGACTGACTGTGCTCAAATCCACACAAACTGTAAAATCATTTCTTAGAGCTACACATAAGATGGTTTGGAACACATAACCTCATCACTCCACACCAATGGCAAGTAACAAACGTTACCGTGAGTACGAAAAGACGCAAACATAAAGCAATCCTTCCGTTTCTCAGAAATTAAGTGGGCTACCTTACAGGCAAACTCTGTGGAGTTGACAGCAGAATGGAGTCTACTGCAACTGCTGTGTCAAGTATGTAAGACTAATGTGTAACACACAGACATATACGGGAATACTCTCTTGAAATGTGCCTTACAACAAGGCACATTAACGTTCTCCCATAGAAAAACCTAGAAAAACTTTGAGCAGCTCATTTTGCAACACCAATATCTAGTCACACCAACCAAAAGATGTGGTTCTATGGGCCCCAATATCTGGATATTTTTTTTTTAGACAGAGCAGAAAGCAGAGTTTTTGGTGTCTTGACATTGTTTTTCAGACAACCCCTAATAAACCTGCTCCTTGATATGCTAAATCCACATTTTCAGCAGACCAATAACCTCCTCTGATACTTGTGTGTGGTCCAGCACACAAGAGAAATACAAGTATAAATGCAGGTGACTTTTCTATGGTTTAGACCAGATTTAGTGTAGATTTCCATTGTGGAAACTGCATTGGGTGCAAATTCGATGCCATCTCAGAACCCATTTTTTCAGCTCACATCTCCCTCACTTTACCATCCTATAGAGGAACCGGTTAACTAAGTCTCTGAACCACCAAATGTCCTCAGTTTGTCTCCCTTTTCTTACGGAGGTAACAATATTTGGTCCTTTGGTTTCCTTTGAGAAGTGAAAAAGCAGAAGCTACCTAGCATGACCCAGTAACTCACCTAAAGGCACAGATAAAACCAAGCCATTCTCTTCAGGATAAATCCCCCAACTTTGTTACAGAGGCACCAAACAAAAAAAGAAAGTAAGTCTTTATAAGTTTACTTCAACCTAGATAAAAGGCAAGGACAATGATCATAAAAAAGAGAGCGCTGAGTACATATTCTACAAAAAAGATGACAGGTCAGAAAACAGGTTTAGTTTTAATTCCAAGGAAATGAGGTGCATTAAGGACCGTATCCTCAGCCAGGCAAGGGAGGGGATTGTCCCGCTCTGCTCTGCACTGGGGCAGCCTCATCTCGAGTCCCGTGTGCAGTTTTGGGTGCCACAATACAAGAAAGGCATTAAACTATCAGAGAGTGTCCAAAGGAGGGCAACAAAGATGGTGAAGGGCCTTGAGGGGAAGCCATGTGAGGAGAGACTGAGGGCACTTGGTCTGTTCAGCCTGGAGAAGAGGAGACTGAGGGGAGACCTCACTGCAGTTACAACTTCCTCATGACAGGAAGAGGAGGGGCAGACACTGATCTGTTCACTCTCACCATAAGGCAGGACTCAAGGAAACAGCATGAAGCTGAGCCAGGGGAGGTTCAGGTTGGATATCAGGAAAAGGTTCTTCACCCAGAGGGTGGCTGGGCATTGGAACAGGCACCTTAGAGAAGTGAACATAGCACCAAGCCTGACAGAGTTCAAGAAACACTTGGACAACACTCTCAGGCACATGATAGGATTCCTCAGGTGTCTTCCACAGGGCCAGGAGGTGGACCCAATGATCCTGATGGTTCCCTTCCAATTCAGCATATTCTGTGATTCTATGAAATGCTCTGGTATGTCAGTAACAAGCCATTTTTGAGAAAAGTAGAACTACATTATTTTTTGGAGACATTGCATCACTGGTAGCAATCCCATTTCCCATACAGATACTCCACTATCTGCTACTGAGGGAAAAAAACAGAGTGAAATGCCAAAAAGTCTCCTGAAAGTAACTATGCATATAAAGGAAATTAACATTATGATACTGGTAACTCTCTATCCATGGGTCTAAATTTAATCCACGGTTTAATGTAGAGGTAAAACGGACGGAAGATGGCGCCACTAATTTAGGGCCCACCTTGACCCTCCTGTCTTTGGTGTCAACAGCTAAAAATCCCCTGCCTGCCCATTACAGATTGTGTTGTTTTCTTCTTTTCATTTCCCATGTACAAGATCCATCAAGACTGTATCTCAAAAACTAGGTTATTTTGCTCAGTTAAAGGAAGCAGAGAATATACTGTGTTAACATATTTTCTAGACTGTTAAATGTTGGTCATTAACCAGTTCTCCCACAGCACAATCCTAAATCCTGGTCAGCCACTCCACAGTCAAATGATACTTAGTACAATATTATAATGAAACAAAAGATGTGAGTAACAGACAGAAATATGTATTACTTCACAGTCTTTGTACTCTGCAAATAGAAATCTTCAAGCATGATCAAATTACATTGAAGACCATAAAGAAAAATTATTTTCAGAATAAATATTGATTAGTACTTCACAGACAGTACTTCACAGTACTGTAAGACACTACAGATGCTTCATGTATTTCCAATGGTTTGTGTATGTTTATAATACAGAGCCAATATTCAGGGTAAATAAGGTGTTATTCATACCTAGCAGGATTACCAGCCACCCTGAGGAGTGAAAAATTGTAAAATTTAACACTGTGGTTTGCCTATGAAGTAACTCTTGAGTATTCTAATAGAGTTAAAAATATATTCTCTGCATAAGTATTCATTTCACCCTTCACTTTATACTCTTTGCTTCTCAGGATTCAAGACATTTAATTTTCAGATTGATTAAGCAAGGTAATTAATTTTAAACACTGACTTCAATGGCAGTACTCAGAAATATTCAGACACCTTTAAGACTGAAGGCCCAAAGCTGTAAGAAGCAATTCTTATTATAAATAACTAAATAAGCTAGTAGTAAATAAACTATATAAATAAATGAGTAGTACTATAGCCCCGAACCTTGCAGTTATCTTGTCAGAACCCTTGCAGGTAACCTGTCAGTACAAGATGTTATTTCTCACCTGTACTACTGCTCAGTAGTTGATCATTTTTCTAAGAGCATCATAGCATTTCCATTTGTCTGGGATATAGAAAGGCTCAAAGATGTGAGGGAAGGGAGTGTCATAGCCACATACTCTTGAAATAGGAGCTTCTAAATTCAAAAAGCATTCCTCCTGTTAACAGAAATACAAAATAAATATTAGTGAGGACATTATTTTCAGGAGTCTTGCATCACAAATCGAGAGTTCAAACGAACTTTGCCAGACTGATAGTCCTGGAAATTCAAAACTTCTATTTATATCACTGAATAAGTAGTTATAACCAGAATAGTGCTTCCTTTTGCATAAAGGTCCTTATTAAAATAATAACTTTTATTAATGTTATTTTCATTCTCTACATGTGTGCTGCATTAAATCATAGGGAGGTTATATTTAGTATATCTGCTATACATCCAGACAACTGCTGCCAAGAAACAAGTATTTTAGGAACAAACGAGTAAGAGTCTCTTTCCTGTACCACTTTTAAACATATAGAAAAGTTATATAATCTAAAAGTGCATATTATTTGTTGGATAAAGGAACATCATATTCAAACTTCTTTGAAATCTTAGATTATTAAGGCTCTGTCTAAGCATTAAGCAGCTATGAAAATGAAGTGGATTTGCATATCTCCAACCTTTGAATCAAATACATGCTCTACTCAAGCCCCCCAACTTGTGTTCTACTTGGGGATCAGATTTGATAATGACTGTGAGAGTTTCATTATTTGACCTAGAATGGCACAATATATTACAAATAACACATTAATTTGAAAGTAACCTGTAAATATGTAACATTGTCAGCCTTAATAACCAAATAAATAGTGGGGTTTCAATCTTCTTACTCTCAAGCACCAGAATGATGGTACGGACCACAGAAATCTGTGAGAAGTAGAGGCAGAAATAACTTAGCCAGACCAAACTGATGTTGATGCTAATTATCAGCTCCCTTTCTCCCCATATCTGTTGCAGTGGGTTTTTGTGTGCGACTGGTATGTTCCGGATATCCCCCTCCTCTTATTTGTACTTGGTTTATCCCTCATTTGATTGTCATATAAGTTCTGCCCCTGTTGCTCAGTTATCCCTCTCTCTCCCTTGTCATTAACCCTGAGACCTGCCCCCCTAGCTAGAAGGTTCTTTGTTATTTAGTTACCCATTGGTTCAGCTGTTTGTATCCCCACCTCCCTGTGTATCCATTTGCCATTCTGTAAGTCTGTCTACTCTGACTCCTACCTTTTGTACCTTGTCATTGGTTAAACCCCTTGCTCCACCCCTGTCAGCTAGCCATATAAAATCCGGTGTCACTGTTCCTCCTTAGCCACTTGGGCACTGATCTCCTAGGAGACAGGAGCCTTGTGGTTAGGGCTTCCAGATCTCTGCCCCTTTAATCAATAAACCTGGATTGGAACATCAGAGACTGGAGTCCGCCCTCGTGTTTGCCTTCACTGCGCGTTTACCAGCAAGCCCACAGCGTCGGTATCCTGTTGATCGGCCGTCGCCCTTTGGAGGTCCCTCAAGGGAGACGTCCACTCGGCGCTGCCCTGGATCAGCCGGGCGAACAGGGCATGTGTCACATATCTTTAGTACAGGTATTCGCTTTCCAAAACAGACAAATGAAGTGATAAAACGTGTCTCCTCCTGGTTTCTCCTTTATGGAGTGCAGCAACTGAGACATCCTGGCCAACTTCCCCTGTACTTGGCTCAGCAAAATGGAAGATGAAGTATTAGCTACCGGTCCTTTTCCGCTAGGCCCACAAGGAAAATAGTTAAGAAGCTATGCTTTTCTACAAACAGTTGTTAAATATTTTCTCAGACTGATGAATTGTTTTGAATGCAAGTTGCCTTGCAGTCCATGGCAGTCTAACTTTACTAACTGTGCTTTCTGTACCTCACAATATTTGGCAATATAAAAGGTACTGGTAACACACCGAGATCACAGCCTTTCACTCCAGCATTGTGAAGTGGGTTTTTCTGGACAATGAACAGAAGCAAAAAGTCCAAGAAGTTGTGTGATTCCACACAAGTGGAACACTTAATAGTGCATTAATTCACCTAGAGAACTTCAGTCTGAGTAGGTCTGAGGTAATATATATAAATGCAAACAATATAAATATTTTTGAGCTCCATTTCCAGGCACTCTTTTCTTTGTAAAGCAAAAGATTCGCATTAGTACAAAATGCAACGTAGAGTGTAATAAATCCTTTATCTGTCCACAAGGTAGATCATGATGTCCTACTTCGACCTGTTAGCAAGGGTAATTTTGATACTAAACAGACCTTGATTCCCATGTTGTAACTGACCAATAAGACAAGGTAAAAGTTTTTGGACCATCCCAAAACTGACTGCTCAATCCACCTGTTGCATTACACCAAAATATGCAAGTATATTCTAGACCCACAGCCTCCCTGTTCTGCAGTGCTGTTTTCAAGTACTCAACATAGACCACTATCTAGAAGACAGACTGTTTAAACACACTGATATCTTTCAAGGAAAGACTTTAGAAAAAAAAGCTTTAAAGTTACATGGTTTTGGAAGTAAAGAAGTAGGCATGGGATTCCTGATTCAATGTAAAATGTTTTAGACCCAGTTTTGAAAACCTGTATGATAAAGTCATACTTTATTAGCAGCATATCTGTAACTTCCAAAATTCAATTTAAGTAAAAAATTATTATTTTGTTAGAAAAATAATTGTTACAAAATCAACAGATACAGTTATTAGTTCAATATATCTAAATTTTTCTTAATGTAAAAAAATCCAACAAAACATCAAACTGTTTTTCTTCTTGCTCTGCTTCCTAACTGCAGAGGCCAAATTTGGACCTCAGTTACTCAATATGACCTTTGCCAATTTTCCTTCATTTGCCTGATTTTCACTCAAAGCTTCCTGGAAAATACATTATTATATTGGTATATAAAGGCATATAATTGGTCACATAAATGTATCTCAACATTTGATGCTTAATATACACCTACTAAGACTTTTCAAAACAACTTAAGAGCACAGGTCCCAGTAAAAATCTGTTCTTAAAATTCACAGCAATCAGTCAAATGCATCACACACGTAACACCTTAAAACAATCACATGCCTTGATTTTTAGAATAAGAGCTAAAACCAAGGACTTGCTGGATGTTGCATAATTGTATGTGAAATGGATCCTCCAGTACTTGGTACACTCAATCTATTTCCCCAGATTACAATATCCTAGCATATAGAAAACTTTATCCAAGTTTATTTTAGCTTTATTTTAAAAGTACATTTTACTTTTATCAGAAATTCAGGTCCTCATTGCTAAATTAGTGTTCTGAGTGAAAAACTCTTACCAATGTTTGAGTGAGAACTGCAGACATTTACAGAGATATACAGTTTTACAAACAGGATAAAATAAAAAACAAATCCATTATTGGGCATTACTGAAAGAGAACATTACTCATCTGTCTGCAATGTATGGAAAAATAAAGCAATCTCATCTGCCATTTGGAGGAAGTGCTTTAAGGCATCTGGTCAAGAAGAAGATAGTTTAAAGCATTTTTTTTTCTCCAGCATGTCTTTCCTCTGAAGGGAATCTCTACAATTCCACAGTCATAGTAAACAGACCTTCAAATGCAAACACTTTGGTAAGTAAGTACTGGTAAATGAGACTATTTAATGCATAGCTAGCAAATCATACAAATTCAAATTCAGTCTATTGCCCTATTATAGTATTACTTTCTTAACTTGCATTGTTTCATTTTTCCCCTCTAGCTGGCATGGATTAAAATCGGTAAACAGGACTTTTTTTTAAATTTTCTTTTTCATTTCTACTTGTGTGTAGAATACTTCCTAAGTGAGAAAGCTTTCCTTTAAAAATAAATTATTTCAGCAAATTTTATGTCCTCAGGGTCTCTCACATACTATTCTTATTTTGCAACACTATATGTACGCCAAAAAATTAACAGCTACTAATGTCAGATGACTACTATATGAGATGACTGATTTTACAGCTCCTTTTTCAGCACAGGAATTTACTTTCTGAAGGATGATAAACAAAAAGTTTATATTAAAGACTAATATGAATACAAATAGTTGGGGAGAATTCCTGATACTTATTTTGGTATTATAGCTATTATAATAAAAAGAAGACTAAACATACAAGGCAATTCGTAAGAACATTCTTCATGCAAGACTACTCATTTTTTGGCTGACAGTAGCTAAAAAATTTAGACTCAGGAATTCATGTGACAGGTTGCAAAGCTTTAATTAAATTGTGGTCAGTTCTGCCAATTAGAACTCTGAATTTTGCCATCTCATCTACAGATTGTAAAATTTTAAAAACCACATTTAATTGAAGAACTTTTCAGAGGGAAAACTTATTGCATCAGAGTTTCACTTTCTGTTCTGGATTTTTATTCAGTTTTGTTTATGCTGTTGCCATAAACTGAAGTGTGGAGTTTAAACAGTTAAGAAAATTTATTTCAGATCACTTTGTTGGTGATTGTTGCATCTATATTATCTATTACTTCCCCATATGGATTTGCAACTGTAAATTATCTACTATTGTAATGAAACCTACTATCGGTTAAAAAGGAACACAACAGTCTCATTTACAGTAAAATCTATTTTTTAACTCACAGCTTAGATTTTCAAAATAAGCTTTCCAAAGAGATTGTCAATCAAGCCCCATTTTATAAAAGGTGGATTTCATGCAATAAAGCTGACACTAAATAAAGATTAAATGTCTTCTTCCTTGGTTTATGTTTAAAAATAATGTCCAATTTGAAAAATCTACTTTCTATAACAGAAAGGTCAAGCATCAGCAGCTTTCATATGTTTCTCAGTTGTAGTACAGTACTTTCCTTTACAGCTGCAAGCACCAAATGCTACACACTTTAAACATAATTTGCTTTGACAACATATATATGTCACATCCCTATGAACAGTCACTTCTATGAGCTACATAAGTACTATACAATACACCCACAAGATATTTTCAAGTTGAGATATGTGTAGAGAGAAAGAGATATATATTCTTTCTTCAGAGGAATTTTTTTTCCAACAGCTTAGCCATTCTCGGCTTAAAATATTTTTATAAATCTTTTTCTGATAGTTAAAACAGTGACACAATTTTTTCTCAGAGAACTCTGCAGCTGTATGTTGTAAACTTTTAACTTCTATCAAATATTCTTCTCCATTTCAAATCACTTTAAGACCATCTGTTAATAACAGCACAGATTAGTAATGATCCATTTTGTTACCAATTCTTTGAATTCATGTAATTAATATCTGCTCAAATACAGAAAAATAGTTCATTGCTAAAATTATTTATCTTATGACTCCCAAAAGAGATCATATTTTTACTTAGAAAATACTTCAGTAATTATAAAACAAAGAAAAATTTAGGGAGGAAAAAGTCTATTCTGTGTAATTCATTGCTTTGTTACCATTATAAAGCAATAAATTGCAAATATTGTCTTTACAGTAATAAATCACATAAAACACTACTTATAGGATCAGTCAAATTCATTATATAAAAGATAAAGTATTATAACATAAAATGAACAATTCATACATAGGCTTGATGATTCTCAGGCTTGAATTTCATTTCAGCCAGCTTCAAAAATGAATAGAACAATCTTTAATAACCCAATACATGACTGGTATTTTCCTTATCAAGTTAACAACAGAACCACTCCAACAAACATCCACAGCAAGAGCATTAACTTGAAGCTCTTGGAATTAGAGCCTTGGTCAGTGGCTTAATTGTCTTGGTGGCAGAACTGCACAAAAAAATCAGCACCATATTCCCAAGGTATTTACAATACCAAACAAAAAAAAAAACCAACCCACAAACCAAACAAACCCAAAACTTTATTTATGTTAAATAATTCTTCTCAACAAGGAGGAAAATGAATTATAAGTAATTTTTATTTCTTCACAACTTATCCTATGTTTTAGGCAAAAAGGCAAAGATTTTGTATGAAAATATTACATCATTTAAATTAATTCTGGTAGAATCTAGGACGAGAATTGAAATACATTCAATTCAGAAGAACACAGACAGGAATTAAGTTCTTCCCAGTAAATGTGTAATTTGCATTGTTTGGGGTAAGAGGTGCAGCAGCCAGCACAATTCTCAAAATAAATGACACAAGACAGATACACTCAAGAGGATGTAGCATGACTTCCAGGTTACAGAATATGCTACTTTAAGTGAACCATAAGAATGTCTTTCGGCAAGTTAGGTTTTTGATAACTAATTGCAATCCGTTAGATGATCACTTCCCACCTTTCTGCTACAAATATTAGAAATACTATTTTTTCCTAAGCAATTACAGCTAATCCATAGATGAAACAATCTCAGGTCTTTCCTAAATTGCATATGCTATATGCAAAATATGACAATATTATTCAAATAGAAGTTGTTCCTCTGTATAGTAGCAAACCACCTAACAGCAAATTCACTGCAAATTATGTTATTCTATAGGATATTCCAGGTTTCCTGTGCACTTTCTTAAATGGCAATTACAAATATTTGCACTGGGACCCACATATTTTCTAAAAGCATGCCCAAAGCCCCAGAGCTAGAATGATTTCCCAGGCCCATGAGCATCTGAGCATTCTTGCTTTATTTAGCTACTTGGCATTACTAACTCCTCTGTTCAGTAAATGATCCTGCAAACTGCTACACATATGATAACATGGCTGAATAATCCAAAGGAAATCAATGGGGCTAAAGTGCCTGCATAAAATTATTCTTATGTGAAAATGTTTGCAGATCACAGGTCATTTTTCTGCATGAATGAACAGTTGCTCTGCACAACAAATATTTGTTAAGCTTTTCAGTAAAGATTAACCTGCTTCTAATTACTTCCTACCTTTTAATAAGAAAACTAGAAATATGCTACCAATATAATCAGACTTTATACTTTTCAATCATCATTTATCACCTACCATTCTAATTACTTCTAATTACTTATTTAAGTATTTTGTAAAAACATCATCTGGTTAAGCTCAGCATGCCAAAAGTGACTGGAAAGACTTGCTGCTAAGAGTTTTAATAGTCACAGAGTGGTACTCTTATTTTTACAGCTGTTGAGGCAGCTGAGAGATTCTTGCAAAGATGGCCTTGTCAGTTTACATATCTGGCACAGTAAAACTCTCATAGAAGTATTTCACTCAACACACACCAATGAGCTTCAAAAGAAATGCAATTTCAGCTGCTGTTACTAAACAATTTAAACCAGCACATTTCCCTTTTTTTCTATCGAAGCATTTGTGTTTTGGGACAGCGCAGTGAGAATGATGCTGTCACTGTGACTGTCACCAAATCCTTGTCCAGGGCAAACCCACAGCTTGGCCAGGCAGCCAGGGAGACACAATTACAAAGGAACAATCCTGTCCTCCCATTAAAAGGTTAGGGCTTACCTAATACCTTTCCAGAATTTTTTACATGATCACCTTTGCAAAATAGGCTCAGAGTAGAGTGGATTATTACATTACTTGACTGCACAGACATAAGGAATTTTACAGTGTATTCTTTAAACCAAGATGTCATTTTACTTATAAATTTAATTTCTAGGAAGCTGCTTGATGGTTCAAGCCCTCAGGTAGTGGAATTCTACTGAAAAGCTTCAAGTGAATAATAAATATTCTCTCATATAAAGGCAAAATTAACACTTAAGAAGGCTGACTGGTGAGAATAGAGAGGTAGTTTTAATTCTACAGAAAAAGTGTAAAAAGTTGGAGAAAAATGTAATGAGGTTTTAATATAAAGGTTTATGCAAAAAAACCCCTCAGAAATACTAAATTAATTATATTAGAGACTGAGCTTTTGGGTACAGGATAACCTAAAAAGCATGAAATAATTATTTTACCAAATTTCTCACAGTAATGAGTTTTTCTTCTTTCATAGAGAGATGCAATTTTTTATAGTTTTGATCATTCTACACTTCATTTCCTAAATTACTATTCAAACAGGCTACATTGATATTCCAGTGTAATGAAAAATTGCCAACAAAACAAGACCTCTAAAAAAATAAGGAATGAATACTTCATTAATTCTTGCAGCTATAAATAGTCAATGCAACTCTGTTACAAAAGACCAAGAAATGGGCTGCAAATGAAACACTTTTATTTCAAAATATTTAACAAGACCATAAACAGGTAGCATTACATCTCTTAATTTAAAAACTGGCCCAAAAATGAAGACAAAGAATAACATTATTTCAGCGGCTGTGAAATTTTGAATTTCTTTTATGCCAGAACAAACAGTTCAAAATTATTGCCCTGATTTTGAAGAGTCAATGAATGCATGTATAAAAACAAATGCATGGGATTTGTGACATATCCAACAATATTACACACAGAAAGACAGATAACAGAATTATTTATTTTTACACAAGAGAGAAACATAACAGTAGATGTCAAATGTATATTTTAGAAGTCTCACTGAAGTTTTCACTGGATTAAGCCCAAATATTTAAGGTGGTCTACATTTTAGAACTGATCGTTTAAATAAATTTCATACTTAAAATGGTTATGTGAACTTTACTCTTATACTAAATCATTTACACAATTTTAGTTTTCGCTCCACTAATGAACTTACTGCTTTAAAGTCAAAATTATAAATCTTTTACATAACCTAACCTATATCTTCCACCAATATTATCAATTGTACAGTGAAGTTTTTTAATGAAGAAACAAAGTAAAATACCTACACAGCAGCCTTACTGTTAATTACTGTGGAGCACCTCTCATAATTTTCTTCTTTTCCATTTCAGTTAGCACTCAACATAAAATGGCCATGAATGAAATGTAAAAATAAACCATTGGTAATATTGCAAAACGAAAATTGCAATAGAGTTCAAACTGAGATTTTCTTTTTCCTCTATGTGTCTGCTAAACAATAAAAAAAAAGTTTCCCTCATGTAAATACTTGAGAGAAATTCTCAGTTTATTCACTAACTAAAATTTTTGCAGAACTCAATCCATAAGGATTCTACAGGACTAGATATCTCTAAGAAATGGCATTCAATAGCATAATACATAAAATCAGAATATCATAAATATAAAATGGAACTAGAGTACAAATGGACATTAATTTACTATTTACAAGGTCTGATTTTATTCAGCTAATTATTAAACAGCAATCCTGCTTTACATGTGCCATGAAAAAAAACCCCATGAGTATTACACTAATGCAGGATTGTTTGAGAATTAGTGTTCTCTATGTCAGATTATTTTTTTCAATATTTAACATTACTCTTGAAGCACATTGGACTTCTTGTTTCAACCTGTATCCAGTACTATAATTGTACCATAGCATAAACTCAAGCCTCCTGCAATGACAGAGACTGTCATACATGACATACAACAGGAAGCATAAAGGGAGAATCCAAAATGTAGAATTCTGTGGAGTCTGATCTTTTATTTAGGTCCACTTTGCTAGTGACCAAACTCACCACTGCTTGGGTCACTCACCACTGCTTGCGTCAGGTTTCCTGTCACCTAAAGCCACTACTGATGTCAGAAGTCAGGGATTAGGTGCACTTACACTGATGTGCTCTCCCAGCTGGGCAACCACAAAATCAAAGAACATTTTTAAACAACATTTATCCAGTCATGGAAATTTCTGTGCCCACCAGCCCATATGTCTGATTTCCTCTCAACAAATGAGACCACCAGGCCATGCACAGCTGAAGTTGGGGCTTCTTCCCAAACTTCTGACAAAGAATATGGATACAAAATTTGGCAAGGTCTCAGAACAGAAGTTCTGTCTCTGCCATCACAGAAAGCCACAGTTTCTATCATAAACTGATCATATTTGACTGTATTCTACTCTACTGTGGTGCTAATGCTGTAATGTGATTACCGGCTTTTTTTATCCACACTCCTCTATAAGAGGTCATCTTGAAACCCTTTTTCTAATTTCAAGCTATTCATTTCAGACTCATTCATATATAACTTTCCCCCAATATTACTTTAACAAACACTTTTCTGCTGGTTACCTTTACTTATTTTTCCAGTAAATTCATTAACAGGACTTAGATTCCTCTAGTCTTCCTTTTGATAGTGGGAAGAAGGCAGGCACCGTTAGACTATTTTCATAGAGCAGGCTCTCCACAGCTTCTGATGACCCTAGAAGCTCCTGACTCACGACATCTGGTTTCAATACTTTTTTAAAAAAAAACTAGTTCACCACACCTCTGTCTTTTACAACAAAATAAGTCCTTACTATTTCTACCATAAGGGCCTCTCCAAATACACTTGTCTTTTTATCCAACTGCAGGATACGCAATTGAGCCAAAGGTAACTGATACACCAGCTCTTCCTCTTTTGCCTAACTAATCATTTATGAGCTTATGCCAAAAAAAAAAGTACTAGTTCCTAGCCATGCAGAAACTCTGCTTCTGAGGCCCTCAATATCAGCCAGGTTCTTCACAGGATTCTAATTTTTACTGTATCAATAATAGACTGACTTTGTGACTTAAAAATTCTGGAGTTTGTAACTAAGAAAGTACAAGAGTGTTAAGATCTAAGCAAGTCTTAAAAAATGCTTCTCTTTACAACTTGGTAATATTTTTGAGAGCCCAGGATACTACAATCCCCACATAATATACTTTGCAGTTCTTGTACTGACAAGATTTTGTAAGGCCAGGATCTCATCTGTCAGGTTAATCTGGCACAATGTACACTCACTGTATAAAGCCCAGAAAATTCACTGACAAATTAAGTTTGGAAAACATCAGACTGACAATACTTTTATCAGAGTACAATAACACAAGAAAATTAGTACTTCATGCTTTTAGAAGGGAATTATTAGCTGTCAAGACTGAAAAACAGTATTCATAACAATCCAGCCAGTACAGAGGTCATTAAGGGGCTTTTCTCACAGTATTTGGTGAGATTTTTCACTTGTCAGATGCTAGAAATACAGTCAAACAATCCTGCTAACAACTGTAAGAATGAAGCTAAAGATCCAGTTTAAGTTTGTGTGTGCCATTGTACTTTTTCTTGATCAAGGCAAAAAACATATTCTCAAATGTCTTCTTTTGTGGCCGACTTAAAAAAAGAGTCATGAAATAAAGATCACATGTAACATTATTTTTATGGTTCTGCTATGAATTCAGGGATACTCCAGAAATTATGGGGTTTGTTTGCTGCATAGCTTCCTATCCATTGTAAACTCAGTATTACTTTGAATGCTCTACAAAAATAGAGGTTTAAGCATCTTTCTCTGAACAGTATATAATTTTTCAAGGCATTTCTACTTATTTTAGTGATGACCACAAATTATATAGAGACAGAAAAGCTTAGCTTGTAGTGGTTAATGAACAACTTCAGCCTAGAAGACCCAGTGACCAAATAAATCAATGGCTGAGATTTGCTGAAGCAGAATGACCACAGCATGCTGAAATTCAAATTGGTGCTTTGCAGCGTTCTTATTGAATACAATGGTTTCCTTTACTCAAACGTCTTTTGAAAGTTTTCTTAATTATTTGATATAACTTTTCTAAAAGATCACAGCTGTTTTCAAGACTTCTTTCTTTCTTTCTGATTTCCCCCCAACTAAAGAATGACTTAGGGGTAAAACAGGCAGTTCTGTGTAATTCATTGGCTTGTTACCATTAAAAATCAAGTAAAGCTATTGATGTTCTTGAAAGGGAGACAATTTTAGGAGAATATCAACAGGATCTCTAGTTCTCAGGTACTGCTAAAAAGTTTCAAATCTCTCCACAGGGATACTTAATCTAAAATTAAATGTACCATCCTTGGAAGATGTTAATCCTCATTGACTATAAAGGATGCCTGTAGTGCATAGATTACAGATGCAACTTTTAGATCAATCCCAACGGAGTAATTATGAAGAAAAATTCAAATCCATACCACCTTGTTGCAGTGGCTGTCTTTACACAGGCAGTTGCAGAGATGAGACAAATGTTCACAATTAAATGGAATTATTGCAGAAGCTAGACCACTACAAAATGTGTAGTACCCAGTAAGAGTGTCCACCAATAACAGGGAAAGAGACAATGATACTTGAAAAACCGATCCATATTTCCCTCTCTTTTCAGTCCTTATCCACTGCCAAAGGTGGTAAAATATGGACAAAGATACAGGACAACATATATTGTCAGTACATACATGGTGAAAGGTCTTCAGATCTTTCAAGTTTCTCAACTACCTGAAATTCAAAGTTGGTATAATATCCAGCTTTACAGGTGAATGAAGATTGCAGCTAATCAAACATATAAAAGGGAAAAAAAATGCCATTCATTAGGTGACTTCTGAAGTTGCTCCTATAATTTGGGTAGACTCATTGGCTTCTTGAAACTTCTAAACATATTTATAATATTACATATAGTATTTAGAACCAAATGTTTCCCTCCAGTAGCTCAAAACTCCATATGAAAAAGGGGTAAGTTCAGATCTTCCTACTCAAAGTTAAATCAGAACTTCTATCCTTAAAGAACAGTAAAAGTTTCTTTGCAACTTGTGCAAAGATGATAATATCCAAATTTACTCACATAATCCCATCATGCTTACTTATATAACAAATCCTTTTCTTAGTACTCTGAATATAGACAGTGATTAAATACGTAACAATTAGAAGATTTTGCCTCAGAGGAAAGCAGATTTCTCAATTTTGGTTAACCAATTAGGATCCCTCTCAAAGAAAAGTCGTTAAAATTGTCTTGGTAATGCAACATTGATGACATCATTTGATTTTTGAGTAACAGCGGATTGCTTCCTCTGTATTACTTACCAGGTTCCTTGCACATCTGAAACATTCTCAATACATTCTGGAGATAAATTGCTTACCTGAGGCATTCTGAGTAAATGGGAACAATTTTCTGACTTAACACATAGCAATATATGGTGTTACAACTCACATTTCAGAGACATTTTGTCTCCTTTCACTTCTGCCCTTTAGGATTGAACGGAACCTAAGTCCATCAGTATATTTATTAGCATATAATCACATTAATTCCATCAATATCAATATATATTGTGGTTGACTCAGACATATGCATATGCAGACTTGAATTTGACACCTACAAAACACAGAAGAATACTCAATGTTTATTTTTTATACTCAGTATTTCTGGTGGCCAGGCCAGCAGGAACCTGATGTCTGGAACCTAATCCCCAGGTAAGGTAACTGCAGCTATTCTACAACAAGCAAATAAAAAATAAACAAACAAACAAACAACAAAGTCTAATTTTTTAGGTACTCACATCAATTATAAGTAACTATAGAGAGGGGTAAAACTGGAAAGAGGGGCATTCTCTTTGAGGCAGCCCAGAAGTCACAGTGCCACCGAGCATGAAAGAAGAGAGCCCAAGTAGGGTACTTCTGCCCATGGCCAGTGCTCCTGTCTCAGGGATGGCAGCTACCGACCCCCTGTGCCTCCTCACATAAGCATTTTATCCAATGGACATGAACACAAAACAGAAAATAGTCCAGGGAAGAAGCTCAAACTTCCAACCAAGAACACCAAGTTTGTCAAAAATTCTACCTGGAAAGACAGAACTACTATTCCCTGAATAGCCTCCTCCTAAAACTGGCAAAAGATTTGACATTGGCATTTTCTGACAGAACAGTATTTTGCCAAAAAAACCCCATGGTGAGTCTTAAAATAGAGGCACTTTATCTTTTTTTTTTTGCTAAAGAATGGAAGTGTTGCATGTAATTGCCTTCCTGCTTGATTGAAATAATAGATTGGCAGGGATTAAATATTAGCAGCCCCAGTGGAACTGGTTACTCCTCCTCCAGGTCCTCAGCAACTTTCATCTGTCTTCTTCTCCTACCATTAATGTCTTGGATCTAACCATAACTTACAGATGTATTCAAATAAGAGTCTGAACATCTTTTACAGTTCATCTTGAAGAAATATATTGAAACTATGTTAGGCAAAGGGACAAATACATCATATTTCTACTTGAGTATTTCATAAATGAGTTGCAATGCTTGTTTCTCTGGAATAACACCAGTCAATGCTAGCCACCCAAAGGGCCTTCCAGGATTTAATTACTGAAACTTGGGACTGCAGATAACTTTTTTCCTGTGGCAATACTGAACAGTATAAGTTTGACTGTATTTAGAGCAGCAGCCAATCCTAAAATACAATTCATCCATCTCAGCTGTCCAACAAAAGCATGGAGCTTTCATGTTATAATGCAGATTTAAGGAGTGGGGTTTTCTGCCATTTTTTTTTCCCCTTCAAGTTTTAGCAGGAACACCACGTGAGTTGTCTTTGGCCTCATCAACTATTTCTTGTATGCTTTTTGGATATCACTTACCAGTATTTCTGCCTCCCTGACAGAACATCTTAGGTCTGAGGTTTCATGATTCAGAGCAATTATATAATAAAAACTGAACATTGAAACAATTCATTTACACATATGTTTATACTGCTCCAAAGATTTTGTACACTGAGAACAGATTATAAAGCACATAGAACTAAACTTGTGTTTCAACTTCAGCTAACAGACAATTCAGATACAGTAAATTGTTTTAAATTAAGATGACTGCACTAAATTTTAAAGTTTTTGCATTTTTGTAATTATATTATACTCTAATGTATTTTGCAATTAATTAATTACGTTCTTTGGCAAAAATACAAATGTAGCCCCTTTAAGTTGCTATTGTATCACTTAAAACTGGCTTTGATTATAAAACCTATGAACAGCTGTAGAAAGAATATTTTTTTCTTTAGTCGTAAGTTATAAAAAAAGTGTTAAAATGTAAAAAATTAAATACACAGAGTGCCACATACCATAAAATACTTATTAACATATTTTTAAGGTATGGAAAACTAAATTTTTAAGGTTTACAGTGTATCAATCAGTGGGCTTTTTAAATCAAAAGTTAAGGGTTTTTTTCTGAAAGATGATTATTAATATGCTCAATATTTTTCTAGTCTTTAGAATTAAATTTAATAATCTGTGAAAAAGTAATAAATAATAAACATATAATTTAATACAGAAAGAAATTATTTAAAATAACAGTTCTGC
>WEKY01026676.1:27315-64222 GCA_013390045.1 Picathartes gymnocephalus | reverse complement strand
TCAATGAATTTCCTCATTTATTCCATCTCAGGATATTTACATTAATCAGGGCCAAATTAGACCTTAGTAATATTGACGATCCTCACTCTTGTCTCTGAATGTGATAATGCTAAATGAGATAGAACTGTTTCTTCAACCATACAGCAGCCAGTATATTCATAGCAAGACAAGTTCGAGGAACTCATTCTATCTGTAGGCTATGCTCAGAGGTATCTTAGGCTTATCTGCCTCTGAGGAGGAAGACATTTTTGAAAGGAAAAAGATTTTGAAGGCTTATTTTCTGCAGATCTAATAGGCTTGTTGTTCAGTTGTTGGCAGTGAAGAGCAGAGTTCTTTAATTACTAGTTAGTTGAGGATTTTGCATTAATTATTCCCATTTCACCTACAATTAATATTTTCCTGTTAAAAACCAATTAAGTAAACTAAATCTATATTTTTTTTAGTGGTAATTAGAATTCCATCCAACAAACCTGACTCTTGGAGACTACTGTCCTATGTCTTGGCAATTTAGTTGTTAAAATTTGTTTCTCCAAGGGTATCAGAGGCTGCTAAAGAGGAAAAAAGGATTCAGGTCAGTCAGTACTTAAGCAAAGCTCTCAAACCCTGAAAACAAATCTTTCAAACCCTGTCCCTGATGAGGACCTTGTACCTCTTCAAAGATCTCTGATGAGAGCTGGCTTTCTAATTTATTTTGTCATGTGGACTGGTACTGTAACCTCAGACTTGTCTTCTTGACATCTGGTATGAATCAATTAGAAACACAAGGTACAGTATGGAGAATCTTTTCAAAACTCTTCCAGCATGGGTAGATTTGAGAAACCTACCTAGAAGCAGCACATTTGCAAGACATCAAGTTGTGGTTCCTCACTCCACACTCTCCTACCTTTTCATAAGCAAGAACATTTGTTTGGAATGCACACAGATTATTAGTCTTTCCAAATTTAAATACAATCCACTTTTACATCTCTAGATAATTCTCTAGACAATTAAGTCTTCAAGACAGTTACACACATTAGACGCTGCATATGTTAGATTCCTTGAAGTAAAGCTCAGCTAGCTACTTCAGCAAGTGATTAGGCTACTTAATATTATACAAAAGAGAATTAGGAAAACAAACCACAGATGGTAAATATCCTAAGTCAACAGCACTCAGAATATATACATCTATTCATGGTGTCTTTTCTATCACTGCTAGCACACAGTTAAATTAATCATGTCAGTAGATGCCCCTAGATCAGAAGAGATTAACCCATCTCATTGCTGCAGATAGCAAAGATTTCAGGAAGGATATAATTTATTATAAAATAGGTGGAGCACTGTCTTCTCCACAAGCTTGTCTACTTTTATCTCTTTTTGTTTGTGTTCAAATGCAAATGCTACATGCTTAGTCTTTTTGAGTCTTATTTCTTCTTTAAAAATTGTTAAATAGGTAATGCTTATTTCCATCCTCCACACGATCAGGTCATTAACCTAAAATAACAAACAGGAAGATGAGTGCAATGAGTATTTTTCAAAATAACTTAAACTAAGAGAAACCATTACAAATTTATAATGAAATAAATATAATGACAAAACTAGTTATCCACCATTTTATGATCTTACTTACTTTGAAGGGCTTTTATAAATGCTCTCCTTATTGATTCAGTTGTCTGCAAGAAGAGAACAATAAAACTACCTAGCTAGTATGAACATTTCAGCACCACAAAATATAAACCTATGGATCTCATAAGGACTCAGTCGTGTAAAATGTAGATATTTTCATTTCAGTTTCACCACTTGGGTTGTCTAATCTGAAACAGGAACAAGTAAAATGGAAAATATTTGTGAAAAGGGGTTTCTATAAATGCTGGTGGCCAAGAGGAAAAAGCCTCTATTGAGCTCACATTTTACATTATTCTCAAAATGTCAGGCTATGATTTTTCTTCCATTCAAATATAACAAACCGGTAAATCAAATAAAATTAATGAATTTAAGATGCACACTTCCATTCTAGGCCCCTTTTTCCTGCAGTTCAAATCAGGACCTGATTATTTGAGGTTCCCAATGCAATGTGAGAAATTAAAGAAGTAGGATTGTTACTGGAAGGATCAGGTGACGGATACATGCATCTCATTCTATAAAGCCAAATAGCTCATATGTTAAAGGCCTGTTTCAGGTTACCGTGCTTAGCACACAGATCCAGCAGACAAAGTGGGATATTAAAGTTGTACAAAATGTGATCTTTTATATTTAAAGTGATCTTTTATATTTAGCATACATAACAAAATGTTATATATTATATACCTTGGTGATACATGAAGTCAAAGGGAAAATGTGAGCCCTCTCCAGAAGGAAATGGGAGAGCTAGTTACCAAGGACATGGAGAAGGCTGAGGTACTCAGTGACGTTTTTGCCCTAGTATCCACCAGCAGGTGTTCCAGCCACACTGCCCAGGTTGCAGAAGGCAAAGGCAGGCACTGGGAGAGTCAAGAATCACCTGCTGTAGGAGAAGGTCAGGTCTGAGAACATCTAAGAAACCTGAATGTGCACAAGTTCACGGCACAGGATGAGATGCATCTGTAGGTCGTGAGGTAACTGGTAGAGGAAGTGGCCAAGCCACTTTCAATCACGTTTGAGAAGCGAAGTTCCCACTGACTGGAAAAGGGGAATCGTAACCACCATTTTTGGAAAGGGAAGAAAACTAAAGACCCCGGGAATTACAGTCAGTCTCACCATGGTTTCCAGCAAGGTCATGGAGCAGATCTTCCTGGAAACTATTTAAAGGCACATGGAAAATAAGGTGGATTGCTGGCAGCCAAAAGGACTTTTTAGTGGGCAATTGTGTCTGACAAATCTGTTGCCCTTTTACAACGGGTTACAGCATTTGTGGATGAGGGAAGAGCAAGTGATATCCACTAGCTGGACTCAAGCCAACAGCCCACAAAGCCAACCATGTCCTGGGCATCAAAAGCAACATGGCCAGTAGGTCAAGGGCGGGGACTCTCCAGAGTGGAGTTGCACTACAGCCCATATGAAAAAAAAAAAAAAAGATGTTACAGAAATGCAGAAATGTAGATAGGTACTCCTTAAAAATAACTCATAGCAAGCAATGTACTCTTCTTGACAAGCGTTGCTGATTGGAATGCCAGGGCTCTAAAAAGCTCTTTATTAAGGTGTAACAAACTGTGAAAGTCAATTTTTGGAACAGCAACTGTAACTGCAACAATACAATGTTGCTACTAAAAGAATTGGATGAATGTGAATGTTGTAGTACATATATGTCAATGGCCCGGAGCATACAAAAAGCAATTTAAGAATAAAAACAGTCATAAAATATTCAAGGAGGACAGAGGACTAGCACTAAAAGCAAGTAGCATTAATTATCACTTCTAAAGCAGAAAAAATTGCTGATAGACCTAATGTCAATTAATAGTAATTGCTCTGAGCCAGATTTTAAACACATAACATGAAAACAGTAATTGTATAAGGTTATACAGTAAGAGTATACTCTTACTCAACACAAAGTTGAGGTCAAAGGTTAATTTCACTATTGTCTAAAAACTTAGACTTAAAAAAAATCCAAGAATATAAAAGCCAGCAAGGGGTGACTTTTCTCAAGATAAATATAAAGGGAACATTTTCAGAAATAAAAATAGTAGAGCATTCATGAAATTGTGGCTACCATCAAGCTGGCAGATAGAACAGTATTCTTCTGACACAGTCACACCAAAATATTCAGGAGTCTCAAGAAAAGCAGTATTTTTCTAGACACTTGAAAGAAATTTAAATCTGTCCCTCAGAATATCTGAAGATGTTAATTTATGTGCAATATGATTAAATATCTAAGTCAAGAAAAATACATTTTTTACTATGGTAAAGAAAAATGTATAGAAAGCAAGAGCAGTTTGCAAGGAAACTAAAGCATAATTCAAGAGCTATAGTATATGGATTCGAAGAATTCAACATTAATATGATATTTTCTGCATGATACTATTATATATCACAACAGTTGTAAATAGTATTCTGAACAAAAAGATCTAAAACTTACATTAGAGAAGACAACCAAGCATATTTTACTTTTTTCTTTTTAACTTAATGTTTTAACATAATGTCAAGTGGTGTCAAGAATATGTATTTCCTAACTGATATTATCACTCATTTCATTTTAAGAAAAAAACTACTTAGACACAACCACAGCATTGGTTGCTATACAGGAAGTGTGCAGAGGATGTAATTGTGGGTAATAAAATAGATCTTGGAAGTAAAAGCTCAGCTAACATGCAAGCAAAGAATAAAAATAGTAGATAATCCCAAAACAAAATTAAATGAGAATTTCTTCAAATCAAAACACAACATATCCTCAGAAGACACGGAACATGAAAATTAAGTGAATTTACCTATTTTGGCTGTAACATGCAAGCACGTAGGGACATCAACAAGAAAATAATATTAAATTTATAAATTAGCATATTAATAGTTGATATCACATTTGCTTAAAAAAATCTCAAAAACCAGACTGTGCATCTTCAATTCAAATTTTATTTTTGCTACTGGAATGTAGATTTGAAAGCTGAAAATCTTCCAGAAAAAAGAGTAGCTTAAAAGCCTCTAAAACAAAATACTTGAGAAAATTTGTACATATAATTAAAAGAATTAAGAACTTTCCCAGACAACTTCACCTCCTTCTAAAATTCAAAGTGAACAAAAACATTAGAAGGTTGAAAACAGTTACAACAAAATCCTCTTCTGTGACAGGTGTTGGATAATACTAAAGCGTTGGAAATTTCAGGCAGAGTGACTTGAACAGCATTAATAACCACAAAGATCATTCAAGGACATTACTGTTTTCCTTCTGCCCATGTTACTTCCAGTGTTCTGGGAACAAAAAGCATTTGTATGTTGTTCTGCAATTAGTTAATAGAATACACAGGTTTTTCTCCTTGTAGCTCATTAGGTTCACCATGACTTTAACTTTTTTAGCATTGCTAATCCAGAATTTAACATGAAGAAATTGATGTTTTATTTAACATGAGTTTGTTCAACTAAGGGGGGGTCATTATCTCCTTCCCCTTCTGTATCTACTAAAAAATCAAGCTCTGTTTCTAAATAGATGTGAACTACACAGAAAGCATCGACCTCATGCTCAAGCAGTGACAGGTAATGTGGAAAGAGACATTCATTTTGACATCAAGGTTTAAATCTCAACTAGTTTTGGCAGGTTCCTTCTGTAGGCCACTGAAAGAAACAGTAGCTTCCGGAGGTGATTGACACCGCAGCATAAGTCACTTCTCTGGTCTCCATAGACCACATGAGACATCCTCTGAAAGCATCTATTAGTTTTCACTGACTTCAAAAGCAACTGAGGTGACAAGTACAGACTCAAACATAATCTTTCACATATTTAAGGCTGGCTGAGGTAAATCTCTGCACTGCTAGTATTGAAGCCCTCTAAATATTATGGTTGGAATTGGCTGGATTAATGGCTATTTGAAGCTGTCTCAACACAAATACAGAAATCCAGATAAAGTCTAATTGTATAAAACCTCCAAACTGTACAGATTTAAAGTCTAAATATCTTTTCAGCTTATGCCTTTTTCATTCCTTTATTTTGTATTTGATCTTTAACATTATCAGTTCTTTTTCCCATAAAGCCAAATATAAGCATAGAAGACTACCACATTTTAACAAATTCTGCTCTTTGTAGTGCCACTCTATTTTCAATTCACTTTAGCCTCATGTCTGCTAGAAATTATTCAGCAAAATAATTAATTATGAAGTGTTTATTACTCCTGTCTTCTACCCAGGAAAATCTCAATAAGGCATGCAAAATGATTTAATTTGGGAATGTTTTCTCATACTTTAATGTAATATCACTACAATACAACAATTTCCTATGGGAGAAAAGAAAAGAAAAAAAAAAAACCACAAAAACTATCCAGTCTGGGTTTTGGTATATAGAGCTATTAGAAAGATTATTTTTTATTGATCAGTACTCAAATATATTGAGAGTACTTCAGAAATGAAAAGGAAAAATAATTATTTGTTTATGTAGTATATAGAGCATAAAGGGCACAAAAAAGAAAGCATTCAACCTTTCCACATCAAATGCAGAGAAACGCTTGGACTACTTACCAATGGTCTTGTTATTGCCATTTGGTTGATGGAGCACAATACAGAGCTCTATGCGGAATATACCATAAGTTGATGAAATTTACTTCCAGTGGGTAGTATGGAAAATAACAAAGCATTAATGCCCTGCACTGACCTCTTGCTTCTGCATGAGTGAAACTATGGAGAGAGAGAACATGAAATGAGTTATTTCTATACAATAAAGAACATCTTGTGCCCTCACAAATTTTGATGAGAATTCAGAGAATACAGTTTAGAGGCAACCTCACAGTATTAGAAGGCCTGGTGAGAGGTTCTCATCGTAATACAAACTGTGCTGATAGATAGATAGATATACTGTATGTGTTTTTATTAGAGAAGAAACAGCTAATGAAATTTGCTTCACAAATTGAAGTGCATCTTCACAGTGTTCGGCCACACTCTTTCTGAAATAGGAAATCTTCATGGAACTGTTACTTTTACATTCTACTGCTTATTTACTAAATATCCCATTAACTCTCCATTATATGTTTGTACACATTGTTTTTCATGAATTACCACAATTTTACTTCTGATGCTTTGCTATTGGAGGGAAAAGAAGTAGCCCCCATTGTTGCAATGTTAAAAGCCAGAAAAAAATGAAAATGCAATAAGCAGCTCTAAGTACATTTTTTCCCCTGCATTTTAGCTGTTCCCTCCAACTTGTTCTTTCTTTTTTGCTTTTGAAATGTAAAATAATGTAATTGCATTCATATCACAGGAGCTATACCAGAATTGGTGATATATGATGTGCTTTACCAGCTCTGCAATACCAATTTATTAGCAGTCTTTAACTTTACAAATCATCCTGTATTTGAATAGAAGATTGAAGAACAGTTACTTAGGTTTATTTACCCAACAAATTGCTTGTGGACTTAATAAGGAATTCAAGCAGTTCCCTGGGGTTTCCTAATGGGAACTTGTTTTCTCCTATCATCCCTGAAACAGAGAAAAAGTCTCTTGAATTTCAGAGGTATCAACACGTACATACTCAATTCCACAATGTAACTTACCTAATAAAATATTAGGGAGTGGTGCAGTGACCCTGACTGTTCCACCACTGCACACGGAGGACCAGCACAGCCCTCGGGCCAGTGCTGCACAGAATTGGGCTACAGGATAAACAGAACCAGCTGGTTTCAACAGAGGAGCCTGTGGCAGCTCCTACTTTGTAGCGGCATCTCCACTCCCTGCCTGGCCTTGCTTTCATCCAGCTGTGCAGCTGCAAGCCCCACACAAACATCTCTCCTGTGCCAGAGCAGAAATGATCAATAGAGCTCTTTCCATGTGAGAAAACAAGGAGTGGCTCAAAGGACCCAAAGGGGAGGGTGGGTTCTATGGGTGGGATCTGCACGGTGTGCTGCATGGGGGCTGAAGAGCCATTCAGTGCTACAACACCTAATGGGGTGTAAAGATTACCTATACTCATCCTGTAGTGCTGATTCGATAAACGCCTTTTTTATTGATACCTTGCAGAGCATTAATGACTTTCCTATTGGGATTATGATAGACTGGCAAGCATCTCCAGGTGCAAACC
Source organism: Picathartes gymnocephalus (assembly GCA_013390045.1). Taxonomy (NCBI): domain Eukaryota; kingdom Metazoa; phylum Chordata; class Aves; order Passeriformes; family Picathartidae; genus Picathartes; species Picathartes gymnocephalus. The sequence goes on along the minus strand of WEKY01026676.1, from coordinate 56,559 downwards.
AAGGCATTTCATCATTTATCTTGACTTGAAGATAATATATTTCCTCATCTCCGTATGAGAAACTTATTTTACTAATGCAAAGGTTAAAATTAATACACATGCCTCATTAGCTAATTAAATGTCCATTGTAAAATTTCAGCTTGAACTAAATGAAAATTGCATTACACTGAGGAGATCAAGACCAGAATTGAACACACTTTTTTCTTGTCTGTATTTTAAGAATTAAAGAAACATGTAAGAGTAAGACCCAGAACCAAGAGAAATAAAGACAACATACCTAGTCCTCCTAGAACTCCAAGTTAAATTCCAAGTTTATTTAAATCAGTGGACTGAAATACAAATCTTCAAAGTTAATCTTTGCTTTGAATGAACATAGCACAGCCAAACCATTCAGGTAAAGGACGACATATAACCTTCCTGATTATTGTGATGTGCAAATCATTGAGAAGGGAAGGCCTCTAAACCCACATCCATAAATTTGAATGCTACATCCATAAAATCAAAGAATTACTTTTTTCATCTTCAAAGGACCTAATTAGCATAATTAGTGTCTAATTAGCAAAATTAGTGAATGCAATAATTTATGGGTGGAAAAAAATTCTTGTTCTCCACCCCTCAGTTTGACAGGGAGCAAGGGAGGAGCTATAAGACCCCACAAAATGTTTTTATTGAAAGTTTTATTTTGTAAGTGTTCAGTGCAGTTTTGCTTGTTGAGATCTTTAAAGAATAGGACACAGTGAAAGTGGTCCACAGAAATGCTTCTAAAATTATTTCTTGTAGAAGCAGTGTGTCATTTCAGTAACCTCTGATAGAGGAATGCATAATCTAGAGATCTGCTTTGCTTTTTCTTTTGCCTGTTTGCATAGTGGGTAGAGTATCCCTTAGCAGAAGAAAGACTTGCCACTAGTTTTAGAATTGAAGCAACAAAAATACAATTTCTAATGAAAGAAAACCTTTACAAAGCAAAGATCATGAAGTGGAGGGTGGAACAACAGAAGCAAGCCTCCTGCTGTCTCCATTTTCTAACCTTCTAAGGAATACTCCTAGCTGAGGCTGGATGTACTTTCAGTGCAAAGAACCATGCAGAGGAAAGATGAGGAAAGTTCATCTTTTCTGTTAAAAGGAGTCATACAATTGTAACTAGCTGCTTATACTGGCTCAGTGCCCAGCATGATTAATGATGCTTTCAAAATGGTTTTAGAGGACCACTTAAACTTGCCCTTATGAATTTCAAGTCTGTCAGTTTCCCGTGCTTGGCCTGTTTGTTTGCCCCGTTGCTCAGACCAAATCATCAGGTTAAGACAGAGGAATTTTCAATTTATTAGCTTATATGCTGTTAGATGGAAAAAATTCTGCAAAAACTCATGAAAGGAAAATATGAATCTTGGATTGGGAAATTAGTGTCAGCAGTGATAAAATAGGTTTTATTTGGTGTCTGATTATTAGCTATGTTGATCAACATGTTCCTGGTGTGCACAAAGTCTGTGAGTGAAACTTCCTCACTTTCCTCACGTACAGGAAGAACTGGAGCTTGTGGAAAGGTGGGTCAACCAGGAATTAAGTCAGTGCATGTGCTTACATGTCAGCCTGAATTGATCCATGCTTTTAAAAAAAAACAGAGTGTTTTTAGTAGTACTAAAAGTACTACTAAAGTAGTGCTTAGTTTAATTCAGGTTCTTCTGTAACTGATGTAGTGCACAGTATTGACAGTCCCTACAATAATTACCATTTGAAACAAGGCAAAATTGTTTGAAATTATTAATTCTGCACACAAAGAGGAGGCAGATAAAAGCATACTATACATTTTAATTTACATATTTTAAAAGACAATTTGCCCTGTATCTAGGAGGACATTAGCACCAGAGGAACTTTCCACTTCCACATCTATCCAGCCTTTCCCAAAATACAGAATACTGATTAGAACACTGCTAGAAGCCCCAGAGGGAAATCCAATATTTTTTGTAAACTGTTTTAGTTTCAGTGTATTGAAAATGTTCCCAAATATGTCTGAGATGCACAAACCTTATTTTAAAAAATTCTAATCTTCATAAGACCCAGGTATATTGTTACAAGAAAACAATTACCTGGAAATGTTCAACATGGTTAGCTGCATTAAAAGTACTATTCAGTAGTGAGATCATTTAGTGTGAACAACTTGTTCCAGTGAGCTCCCTAAACTATCAAAGCAGATGATATATATGCTGGCAGAGAACATTTATCACTCATTAACTGCTAATTAGCAAATTCCTTAATTTGCTCCGTTCTACTGAGCTTTATCTAGAGAATTTATATTGAAAGAAAATCTTGTTTGGCTGATTTGCATTCTGAAGTTTGGAAGCAATAACTTGCTGTTTCTGGGGGGGAAAAAAGGAAAAGAAAAGAAAAAGAAAAAAAAAGAGAGATATAAGAGAGATACTCTTCTAAAACTGACAGTGAAATATCCACTAATCCACTGACATATTTATGTCAGATATTCCAGCATTGGAGAGAGGAAAGCATCAACTCTAGTCTCCCCATACACCAAAGAAGAGATTGCAAATGGACAGCATTAAGCTCAACATTTTCTTAGCAAATTGGTATACAAAACTGAGGTCATAAATCAGGAAAGCAAACAAAATCTTGGCTTCATCACAGAAAAAAATAATTAAAAGCTAATTTTAAGGGTGAAAAACTCAGTACTAACAATAGACCTGCAGAAACAATAAGTCAGTGATCTTTCATATGTAAGGTTTTTCCTCGGGCATAAGAATTGAGAGGAAAAGTGCAGAAACATAAAAGAAGTAAAACAACATATCAAAGTATTGATCCCTTGTACTTTCACTAAGAGCACAAGTGGGATTTCTCCCTAAAGATCTTGCTTTGGGAAGGAAGTGTTAACTTTCTTTGCAACATGAAGGATTTGGGGAAAAAAAGGGCACTATTTCTGAAAACATGAACTTTGCAAGATGAATCCAAGAATACATTGTCTAAAAGCAGTTACACCCATAAATTCACTACCAGCTGCACAGCTTATAAATCAAGTTGAAAATTAGATGTCTAGGTCTCCAAACTGGCAAAAGACAGATGCAATGGAAGAACTATGCATTGTTTTTAGGCTTCCACTGGAGAATGTATATCCAAGAAAAGAGAACCAATTCTGATGGAAAAAAAAATAAAAAGTGAAAAAACATTTTATTAGATGTGTCACATAAGGATGAGGCAGGATTCCAATGTATGAAGTAAAAATATATGTTATAGTAAAAAATTAAAGAACATTCAAAAAATAAATCAGCTGCCAGTAATAGATGAAATCCATTAAAGGAAAAAAAGTGGGTTTCCTTTTCCAGAGACAATCACTACTGAAATAGTAAGGAGGATTTCGTATCTTTACAGTCCTTGTTTTTTAAAGTTCAAACATGCAAAGAAAGTTGTCGAAAATATTAACAGATCTTTTCTTTAAAAACGGACAGGGACTTGCTAAACAAGTCCAGGTGGCAGACACTAATATGAGAGCTTTCTGTTAAAGATAACCCAAATAAAGAGAGCAAAAAGATCACAACAGCTATGGGTTGGAGCTCTTCCTGTGTGGCACAAGAGGGTGTGGCCTACACAGGGATTTTATACATCACAGTAAGGCATGTCTTCCCTGTAAAATATCTTCTGATGATATATCAACAGGGCTGTATTTTAGCAAAATCTGTTACTGAAGTACAGAAAAGGTCCTAAAGTCATCTGAACAAGGGGAATGAGTGTACAAGCACAGAGTAGCTCCTCTGCTTGCCTGGACTGGAGTCCTAGTTAAGGAAGGTTCCAAAACATTCACCATTTTAAGTGAAAACAGAAGTCTAACTCTGCTTTGGAAAAAAAAAAAAAGGAAAAAGAAAAAAAAATATATATGAGTAGTGATATGACGAGCAATTTTAATATGGGAGATGAAGTGGTAAAATCAATTCTTTTCAACTAGACAATAAATCGTTCCTAGTCTTACCATGATTTATGTGATGCATATGCTTCTTTCAGTGAAAACAGGAAATATTATCTTCATTAGAAAGAGTATTTCTGAGGATAAAATAGTAGCACCTTCTTAAAATAATACACATTGAAGAAGAAGTATGACATGGCTCTGTATAAACATTTAGAAGGAATTTCAGTATTTCCCTTTAGAGAAGATGCAAGATGCATCGGGTTTATTGGCAAGGTTTTGGTAGTGGGGGAACTGCAGGGGTGGCATCTGTGAAGAGACAGCAGGAGATGCCCAAATGTCTGCCAGAGCCAAACCAGCCAACTCAAAGTCCTTCCAGTGGTGTTGATGGCACCTCTGCAATGACATATTTAGGAAAGGGTAAAATATGCTGTGCAGGAGAACAGGGATAACAGGAGTGAGAATATGTGAGAGGAACACCCTGCAGACACCAAGGTCAGTGCAGAAGGAGGGGCAGGAGGTGCTCCAGGCACCAGAGCTGAGATTCTGCAGCAGCCCCTGGTGCAGACCATGGTGAGGCAGCTGTGCCCCTGCAACCCATGGAGGTCCATGCTGGAGCAGAGATTCACCTGCAGCCCCAGGAAAACCCCATACCAGAGCACCTTGATGTACCCGAAGAAAGCTGCAGCCTGTGGAGAGGAGCCCAGGAGCAGTTTTTCCGGCAGGAGCTGTGGCTCGTGGTGGACCCACACTGGAGCAGTCCACTTGTGAAGGACTGCACCCCAGAGAGAGGACTCATGCCAGAGTAGCTCTTAAAGAACTCTAGTCCATGTGAAGGACCCAGGCTGAAGAAACTCATGAAGGACTGTATCCTATGGAACTGGGTAGGAATGATCAGCAGCAATGAAGTGTTAGGAACTGGCCACAGCTCCATTCCCCATCCCCCATGTTGCTCAAGGAGGAGGAGGTGAAAAAACTGCAAGTGGAGTAAAGTTGAAGCTTGGGAGAAGGGAAGGGTGAGAGGAAGGTGTTTTTAGTTTTGTCTTTTATTCCCACTATCCTATCTAAATTTTAACCGGCAATGATTTAAAGATGAACAAATGATGTCCTGACAGCCACTGTAATATTACTGCAAATATCACAATATCAGATGTTTTTTAAATGTCAGGCATCAGGCCAAAAATTGTATTCCTTATTCAGAATGGCTATGGGGTTTTGTTTTTTTTTTTTTTTTCTAATTATTGCAGAATAACAGAATTCACTATCATCCTGTCAAAATGCCAGATACTACCTATCATAACTTTACCAGTTGTTAACATAAGTTTGCCAGTTCTTATTTTCTTATCAGAAGAAAAACAGTCATTATGAGGTATAGGGTAGACTGAGGGCTGGTATAAAAATACTAAAAGGAGAAAAAAAACCCAAAAACAACCTTAAGGCATTTAAAAGCTGTTCCTGTCACATAAATTTGACATGTGCCTTTGCATCTTTCTTCCCTGCAGGTTGTTCTGTTTCAGCTGTGGAGAGAGATTTAATTTTCCTCCTTGCTTGCTTTATAAAAATAATTATTTTTCTTTTATTTTTCTAACATGAAGTAGCATATTGTAACAAACAAGTTAACAAACGGTAATGTGTAACATGGTGACAAGACAACCATATTTTTTAACACAGATTTCAAGATTTAGGAAAAGGTAAGGCAAGTACTTTGGACAGGAAAGTTCTGTTAGTTTCACAAAAGCCCTAATACATCAATGAGTCTGGCTTGTTTAATGACTATGACATAGACAGCACTCTTTGTTCAGTTGTGCTGCTACTTTTCAATTAAACTCTAGCACTTTATTATGACTACTTTTACGTGAAATAATAGACTGAAATTTTCAGATGGATTATCAACATATGTTGCACAATTGCAGTTAAACTAACAAAGTGTAGTACAGTGCAATTTTAACTCTGTTTAATTAAAATGCCTTTACTACGAATCCACATCCATCTGGACAAAAAAAAGGAAAAATGTTTCTGACCCTGATAAGAGTCAGAAGCCAAGATGTAAAACTCTGTGAGTCAGTAATTTGCTGCACAGAGAAAACATGCATGTAATACATACAGAATTTCTAATATATTTCATGCTAATCATGAAGAATTAAAAGCTCCAAATTACAAATCTATTTTCATGTACCCACATGCCAAAGTCTTGGTTGCATTTTTCCCCATGAAAAATATTTATTTAGGCTCCAGAAAAAGGAAAAAAACCCAGGTTCTAAGCAAGTATACAGTAGTCCTGGACTTGTATCTGAAGAGATTTGAGATAAGTTACTTGGTCTTAAAGAAAGAAAATACAAATAATAACATTATTTCTTGTAGAATCTTGTTAAGCAGTTCAGTCAGATTTCACACACCAACTTATACAAAACACAAAGAGTTCCAATTTTGATTAGTACATTGAGGAAATATAAAGCAGTAATGTGTGGAGGCTTGTGTCCAATACTGGCAGCACTGGACAAGGTTATCACAAAACATATTAGTGATAAGTTGATATTATTAAACTACCAGTTCAATAACATCATGAGGATTTACATTCAATCAAAATATTTTTACAGCTGTCAATACAAAGATAAACCCCAAGCAGGATAACTCCTAGTTTACCTCTTACTAAGCAGGATACCATCCCTATAGGCATGCTCCAGAGCCACATTTAACTGACCTGATCACATTACTATCCTTTACTTGCTGGGACCATTAATCCATTATGTTTAACAACAGAAAGCAATTGAGATCTCCCCCTGCTACTTATACATTATCATCAAGTTGGGTAAAGAAGCTCTGACAGAGCAGTGAACACCAGAGATGAAACTCTCCACTCTCCCTTAGCTCCAATTTTATGTAACTAATGTGGCATCTCCCAGCTCCACAATTTTAGAATATCGATATGTTAGAATTTTTCATTTTTTTCCTCTCAAATATCTATTAGTTTCAGTAACGTAATGCAGTTTGTGTCCAGGAGTGGAGAAAAAAAAGAGATGATGTCAACCAAGAGTAGTTTAATCGCAGTACAACAATTCTTTTTTCTTTAGAAACATATCTAATTCTAACTAGAAGTAGTTAATTTTCTTCCCTTTTAAACTTTTCCGTATTACACAGTCTTAAGCTTTAAATAACTTTAATAAGACATTCCTTCAAAATTTAGACGCTCTGCTGGATGATGTAAGTCATATGACACCAGTTTTCTCAACCTTAAATGCTCTTGCTTCCTTGGCTGCTGCCGGTGCCCAGCAGAGGGCATTTTAGGGCTGAACTATGTGAATACAAAATGAAGAGACCAAAATTTCTATCCCAGCAGTTTGCTTACGTTGCAGAAGTACAAGTTTCAGAAGATTAATAAATATTTGAGTATGAACTGCGGTGTTTTCCACACAAATATCAGATCCCTAATATTTAAATAAACTGCCACATGACATTTATTTTATTAGGAGCTATGTTTTCAAACTTACACTTGTTTATACTGCATACACTGAAGTACTGTAAAACTGATATTTAGACTATTAAATGTACGGGTACGTTAAAACTCTATGTAAAATACACTTACAAAGCAGGGGGAACAAGCTGCACAGAAGTCAATGGCTGAAAAATTTCATTTTAGACAGCAAAATTCTTATTACAGCAATATTAACTGTTCAATTACATTATATAAATAATCACACAATTTAAGTATCAGGTTAAAACTAGCTTTATGTATTGGCTGATTAAAACCACATCATAAGTTTATAACACAGTTCTTCAATAAAACTTTTTGACTTTCAGATGTGGTTCTTCGAAACCACCTGAAAATCTGCATTGAATATTATAATGTTTAATTGCCCAGTTCCTACAAGTTAGCACAAATTGGAACGAGTACTAAAAGTGCAGCCTGACTGGATGGTTTCAAAAGATGCACACACAAATTTGTTTGCCTAAGTACACGCTCAGTTACATCAGCTGGGCTTTTCAGACACGGGTATTCAGTTACACACCTTGATTTCAGCTGGTATTTCTACCTACGGTGCTCCTGCAACTTTGTACAGCCTGCTTGGAGTCTCAGGCTACAGCCTCAGCAGAATCAGCCACAACCATGCCCTAATTGACATCTTCTTAAGGTTGCAGAGTTTCAGCTTGTAAGGCTGAATGACAGAGTTTCCACTGCAGTTTCCACAAGCTCAGACTGATGACAATGGAGGAACATACTACCAATGCGACACACGTGCTCTCAGAGTCCAAAAATGTTGTCTACTAGGCCATTGGACAAGGTTTGGCCATGGAAGAAGGGATCCATCATATCTCTTCTTCAGCCTTCTTAAGATGTGAAAATTATAATATGACCTACATCTCTGAGACTGTCACCTTCTCCTGCAGGACAAGCCTCCCTGTCAGAAGCACATATTCACAGGATCGTTCACAGTTTAAGCATTGGTACTAAACACAAATTCCCACACACAAAGTATTACTTTGGGGAAGAACAGAATTCAGGTAGCAAACCTTTGTAACTACAATGAAAGTGCTGGGTTTTTCCCCCACTCCCAATCTAACTTTTGGGAACACCAAAGTACCTCAAGTTTTTCATCATACCAGTAATTTAAACAATTACTTAATATCAGATGTGCAGTGCTGATATTAAAAGGGTAAAAGGCTCTGGAACCATAAGGACTACATGCTGGATACAATCTTTTGTTGCACCGCTGACTGGTGATTTTTTGAGGAGTTGAAAGAAGCTATATAAAACAAGAAAAGTTTTTGACCTTGATGAGGTTTTTCACAGAAAAGTGCAGTTTTCCAGTCTACATATTTCCAAACAATTTACCACCAAGAACCTGAAAAACCTGTTCTCATGCAAATCTGTCATAAAATAGTACTACTTTTGGCAAGGCACACTCCTGGGGGAAATTCCCAGTCAAATGAGCAGAGTGATAATGATCTAATGAAAACTGCTTTAATGAGAGGAGGGAAAAAAAAAGAAAAGAAAAAAAAAAAGAATGGCTACTCAAAGATATACATGCCTACCTTTGGTGGGGAGGTGAAAAAGGGAAGGGCGAAAAAAACCATAAGCACACAAAAAAATCCATCAGGCTTTTCTCCCAGAGTGATTTGATTAAATGAGGAAACTGCTTAGGGCTACCTCCAAATTCCACCCAAATATTTGCTAACATTTTTAAAGCTATGCCTGTGCCAGGCCCTTAAATCACTAGCACCGAATACTCGATATGCATTCTTAGTCACTCCAAGTGACAAGAGACTATGAAGTTCAAAGCACTGGATGGAATACTGGTTTTCTCAAGTTAAACCCTAGAAAAGTGGTTATGGATGGCGAAAGATCTCTCAGATGTAAGTGCACCTCACCTCTGATTCAGCCTAATTCCTGGCTGCCAGTGAGAAGGACTGTCTCACTCTTCTGCCCACACTTGGCTGTTCTTCCTTTAGATCTGTCTGGTGATGCCAGGGGGTGCTCACCACTGCGGCCACCCCTCCCTGGCATGGAGCAGCAGGAAGAGGCTGTCCCATGAGGGAGGATAAGCAAGAGCCAAACATGACCATAGTAGAGACAGTGTCCTCATCAAGCAGGGCATTGTCCTACTGTGCCTACATAGCAGCCCCACACACAGCATGACCCACTCAGAGAGCCCAGGCAGAAGCAGGAGGGTGGAGACAAACCTAAAAGGTAGGACTGGAATCTATCCAGAAAGCAGCACTGAAGACAATCAACATTAAGCATAGGTTTGAATCCACCCAGGAGGCAAGATCACAACCTACAGCACAGTTCACAGGAGAACAGGTTTCCCAGGCATGAGCTCAGGATGAGCCCTGACCAATGGGCTGCAGCAATGGGTGAAGGTCCAAGGTGGGGCTGGTCAGGGCAGTTAAAGTATATTACATCTTTCAAGGAACTACCATTTGTATAATGGAAAAATAAAGTACTAATGAAGGCTGCACCATCACCAGGAACATTTGAAGATATAATGACAGGTTACTTGAGTCTAGTCTCTTCAGTGTATGCACCAAACACACTTCTGATTTATAAATTAAAATATCATTAAAAGAACTAAGTTGATGAGCTCATCCAAGTCTTTCATTGTGGAAAACGGTAACTAGTACTGATACTTTGACTTCTCCCACTCAGGCTTTCAGCAATGATATGTAAGGGGAATGATGGCAATGTGCACTGATTTATATCCTCTGATCTGCTGACAGATCTTGCCAATTGGAATTGTGCACTAGTGTCTCACGTCAGTAATTAGAAAACACGATGAGGCATTTAGAGATGACCTTTATCCCATGGTTAGTAAAAGAATAACAGATGCTGGGCAGAGGACTTCATGGCATGAAGCTCTTCTGGGAGAATGACTGTGTGTGTCTCCCTGTGCACATTGAGGGGAACTTTTTCTAAACTGAATAGGGAACAGTAACATTTTTGAGGAAGACAGGGTAAAGGTACAAGAATAGAGGGGTTTGCAAAATCATATCCAGGTAAATGAACCGGTATCTTATTGCTTCTTAATTTTCAGCCAAACAACTGCAGGAAGGAGACCGGGATCCATGAATCACCAAGAAAAAAATGAGTCAAAACAATTTTCACAGGGGTGAAAAAGGAAGTATAAAGAGTGCAAGGTCTGTTATGGGCACAACTTAAAGGGACTTAAAGGGAGGCAGCTATTCCAAGTTGGATGTCTAATTCTCTCCAGGTAATAGACAGGGCATGTTTTGGAAAGGCATTCATAGTAATCTGTATCCTGAGTATAGAAGGCTAAGCCAGGAACAGATATAAGAATTTTAACCAAGGATCAGTTTTCTTACTTCTTTTTCTCCAGCATTTTACCACAGAGAGGGCGAAGGACTGAAACTTGAGAATAAAGCAAGAAGGCACTTTGTGTCCCTGCTGGAGACTGGCACCCACCCAGTTGCTGAGTCTCTAACCACCACACAGGCAATTCTTTTTTCAGGTTGTGGGGCCAGAAGGATGCTGAGGTCATCAGGTCCTACCAAATCCACCTGATGCATGTCAGGATTAATTTGTTACTATTGCTAGTGTAAATGCTTTACTACCAGGATGTACCAGTTCCGCCAGCAGGCATATGCCTTCCTTGGAAATTTGGATCCTCACAAGGCTCTAGTCCTGGATAGTGATTTTATCAAAACCTGTGTGTACAGAAGTACAGGGACAAGACAGGTATCTACCCACAGTGCATGTCCTCAGGGAAATCAGACCATCATTTCCTGTGAGAAATCCAGCACAGCGTCCAAATCCACCACCACTTTTTTACCTACATCTGGATGGAAAAGATTGAGTTACTGCCCTTTAGATCACATCTGCATTTTGTTCCAAAAGTCTCATAGCTCACAGCTCTAATAACATATCAGGTGTCTTCACAGACTACCTACTGTTAGTCAGAGTCATCCTTCCTGACTTTGTAATTACAGACTGTAGGAGGACTTGGATTTTATAGCAGCCTTCAGAGTGCTTTGGTGTGAGAGGAGAGGTATGTCTTCCCATCAGCTCTAAGGTCAGGGGATGTGAGGAAGTTGTACACCAAGCTCTTGCTTTGACTGTATATAAGAAAGAGGGAAAGCAGCCACTAGGGACATGTGGCAAAAATAATTGGAGCTGGAGGTATTAGATTCAGCAAGGCACGTGGCTGCCTGACTCTGCAGGGAGTGTTGCGAGATGTGGGATGAACTCTGGACTTTGGAGAGCTGTCAGGGCACTTTAGTACATTTGTGCATTGAAATCCTTTGATGGAAATGCAGAAGATGCTTAATTGTTATGTAAAATGTTTCTAATAAAACAAAACACAATGCAGGGGGGAAACTTAAAGTCATCCAAGATGCCAAATAACTGTGCTAAGTTTGTGTACCCTAAGAGGGTACACAATTCAGATAAATCAATGAGATCTTATTTCTAAGAAATAAATGATAAAGGTTTCTTACCACAAGGTTCTTAATTCTAACGCTTTCAGCAGAGAATGAAGTCACCATTTTGAGAAGAAATTCAAACCATCTTAATTTGATCTACCAATATTTTGTCTACCATGCCACAGAGACAAAGGAGCAAAGCAAATGAAGAACATTCTCTCCTTGTTTGTTGTGGGGAAATATATAAATTGAAAAATTAAAACTAGTAAGTCTGAAGATATTACAGTAATAGAGGACATAAGTAAACAATCTAAAAAAGTCTTTCATTTCTTAAATGAGTCAGACTTCTTGGCAGCCTCCCATGTGACTGGTGAGGCCCAAGACTGTTTACCTCATAAGATAGCAAGCAGATAAGACTGTGTAAGTGATGATTAAACATATAAAATGTCCAACATGAGGTGGGAACAAGGGAGAGTCAAAAGCAGCCAGTCTCAGTTTAAAGAAAATATAAAGCAAATAGCCTACACAGACACTGAATACACAAAGGCTCAAGGACTGATAGTGTCACCAAACCGGCAGTGATACTCCAGGTCTGTACAAATGCAGAGAAATCTAGTTGGAATCTGTTTCTCTGTGTGTAGGAATACTTTATATTAAACATAGCATTGGGATACCAAAGCAAACAGAGAATGTTGAGCCTATAAACCAAGAGCAGCAAAATCATGCCAGCAGTGATTTCATATACAATTACTGTAGCATATTACAGGTTTGGTAGCTGAATCAGCAGAGCTTTCAGAATGGAAACCCATGAAATGTAAGTCTGTGTAAGGCTTATTTGCTATCCCACATCCCTTATTTTCTAGAACTACAAAAATCTGTTAGTGAAGACATCTGAAAGAGATGCTGTTAGACACAGGGTTTTGATTCATCATGTGCTTTGATTTTATGGTTCTAACTTTTTGGTTTTCCATGGTAATCACAAGAGCCATACACTAAGAAAATTTCTTTCTTTTCTGTGGTGGTCCATTTTTCCTGAATCATGTGATATTTTCAGGAAATGAGAAAAACATGTATTTTTCTGATAAGTGGTATCAACTTCCATGGAAAAATCACATTGTTCACATCCCAAGAAGGTATGACATTCACTATAATAATGTAGCTTTTGTAATATTCCAAAACTCTTTACAAATATCCATTAAAAAAGTCTTGCAAATACTGTAATTTCTTATTATAAAGACCAGAGAATGCTTACCAGTACACAGAGAATTTTCTCCTCAATGTAAGCTATGATTTGTTCATAGACTTTCTTTGAATAAGCCAAAGAATACAGGTTCAAACTAATTAATATGAAATTGGTTGGGGTTTAATATAAAAAGAAATCAATCAGAATCCATCAGAAACAGAATCTGAAGATTTATTACTGAAATAAAGTAAACAATGCAAACAAAAATAATCCTACAACAAAACACCACAAAAATAAAAAACAAACATGAATTTATCTTTAGCTAAGCAGCTTCAGATATTATGGTTTTGTGTTCATTCCAACAGAAATAATAGATCATAGCAGCTGATACATGTAAGGCTCAAATGAACAAGGTTCCTTAAGATAGCAGTAGAAGCAGTCATGTTCCTGGTTTACCTTAGCCAAGGGTCATCTTTTATATTTCCTTGTGTCAAAAAATTTCCTTCCACGTAGTATGAATTGTTGTCTGTATTCACCCGCTACATTTTTCTGTTGATGATCACTGGTTTGATACACTCTGATCAAGCTGGTTCACTTTTAGGACTATCTCATTTGATTTAAGGAAATTGAGAAAATGCCAACAGCAGTAAGAAAGGGATTACCTGAAAGACTGAATCTAATTTAACAGAATTGTTTTCCCCTTGTATTTCATAGATAACTGTCAAAATAGCAATGGCACTAAAACTAGTTTCAGGCATGACAGTTCTTTATAGTTATGCCTGAGTATTATGGCAAAGAAGAAGCAAACTTCCCAGCTTTAAAAGCACATGATTCTTTAAGAGCAGCCTCCAGATTTTACTAAAGTATTATTTTTTACATGATAAAAGACCAAACCAACTTTACTTTTCCATGTAATCTATCCTTGGTATATTAATCATATTTTCCATTTTGTTCCTTTTTGTTTGTTTGTTTGTGGTTTTGTTTGCTATTTTGTTGGGGTTTTTTATATAGCAAAAAGCAATATAGTATCTGACATAAATCACATGGGTTTAGGATACATTATATGAATTACAAACATTAAAGCCATAAAGATATTTTAAGAATGGGGTCTTAAAACTGCCTAGAAATGAGGGCAAACGATTGTGCCTGTAGTCACTGCAAAGACAACCCTTCCCCAGGAAATTGGTGGAATCACCATCCCTAAAAGTGTTCACAAGGCACATGGATTTGGCATTTGGGGATACGGTTTATTGGTGAACGCTGTGGTGCCAGGTAAATGATTGGACTTGATGATCCAATGTTTTTTTTCAACCATAGTGAGTCTATGATTTGACCGTGAAAGGAGAGCTCACTACCATAGCCTAGTTTCCAGAAGTTGCAAGCAGCAGGATAAAAATTGAGATACATATAAAAGACAGTTTAGGAGACCTGAACCAAAAGCTTAGATGATTCTTAATGCAAGAAGTACACACATTATACCAGTGAAGTTCCCAATGGTCCTAAATTAGAAGACACCAAACCCAGTATTCTGATGTACAAATCCAGTAACACAGTCCTCAAATCTTTTGCCTAAATAACCAGTAAAGTTTCTTCCAGTAAAATTTTCCACATCTCACTGGTTTGGTTCCTGCACAGATCCAGATTATTGATCGGCATAATGCTGTGATTTAACTCTCGTTAACTGTGGTTCTTCACCTGCCACTGTGAAGAAAAATAACTCTACCCCATCCCAAACAAGCACACATGGCAGTACAGGCCTATAGCTGCTTTTGTGCTAACCTTTGTGGAAATAATCAGTCACATGCTTTTCAACAATACAGGTCAATGGTTCCACTTAGACAGTGCAATAACATAATCCAACTTCATTTAATTTATGGCATTTTCTGTTTTTGTAGGGTTACTTCTGTGCTGGTATGTCTGATGCCCTGAGGTCAGAGAAAGGCAAGGGCAAAGGAAAGGGCAGAATCATGCAGCTGTGAGCAGGGAAGAGCACCAAACCACTCACTGAACTGCATTTCAGCTTAGAAACTGTACACTTGTGTATTGCACTCTGGAGCAGTGTAACGCTTACAGACCAAACCAAGTGCTGTACTGACACACTGAAACAAGTACTTTTATTAATGAAAATAAACTATAGTTTGGCGGTGGTTTTTTTTTTTTTTTTTCATTTCTAAGGCAGTGTCAACCCAGACTGACAGAGTATTTTCTGAAAAGTAAAGATATCCAGACTTTTAAGACTTTTTCAGCTTAAAAGAGCTTTAAACTTTCAACCTCCTCTCTCCCTAATGCAACTCTTCCATTTTCCTGATTCTGTTATGACCCCACAGTGCGCGTGCACACACACACACACACACACACACACAGAGCTTCAGACATCCTACACAAGGGGCTTTGAATTTGACCTACACTTCATTGTGTTCTGTATGTTGCCTTCAGGACCACTGGAGCTTGTTTTGTTTGTTTGTTTGTTTGTTTCTGATATGTGATGCATGAAACAGTCTGAAGAACTTTTAAACTTCATATAGAAGAAATACTTAAACTAATACTTAAATTGCTCAGTTGTTCACTTTAACCCAGGGTGTCTGAGGGGTTTTTTCCAGTATGAAGACTTTAGAAAAATGATGTGGGGACATTTGTGTCCATTTACTCTTCAGAATTTTATAGAAAATGCTACACAATAGGCATTTTTAAATTTTAAATGCTAATATCAGTTGGAATCAGAACAAAATTTATCCTTCATGGGGTGAATATTAGTGTGATCAAAACAGCCCCAGGAGAATGAGTTGTTTTGTAAATATATGATAAAGGAGATGAGTTAGATCCAGTACTGTTGCTTGTATTGTAGTTCTTAAAACCAGTTTCTTGTAACAGACATCCCACGCACATTTTGCAATAAGGAGACAATCCTTGACTGAAACAGTTTATAGCTATTGTTAAATTGGAGAAATGAGAATAAAGAGATTACAGGCAAGTGATATAAAGAGATTCGGAAACAAAGTCTATATTGTTTACTCCGAAGTAAAAGTAGATACCATAATTTCAAATGTTCTAGATGTAAATGAAACAACTCTTAAGGCACAAATCCATCTGGAATAAGAATATCCACCAAAGCTAAAGACCCAGTTGTGAAATTAAGTTAATAGTAGAGAAGAAGTGGGATAAATTGAGAAAGGCAATAGCTTGAAAGCAAGAGATCTGCAGGTATGTAAAGATACTGCTGACTCAGCATTCTGCTCCTCACACTTAAGGCCTTCTACCCAGAGTGAATTCTAACAAAATCTATGACATGATAGAGATCACCTCAGGCAAGGATGTATAAGTGTAATGAAAACAGCTGTTTTTGGGCGGGGATGAAAAATTTCCATCATGAAGTAACTTACCTTTTTTTTAAATTACTTCCTTGTTAAATAAGTAGACAGTATGATCTACATCTGCTTACAAAGTTCCCAATCAACATTTCCTGTTCCACATAACATAGCACCAGAGACCAAACTCAGGGCATCTCATCACTGTAAGAACCCCCAGACAGGCCTTCTCCTTAGATTAAGTGAGGAAGACAGCCTGTTGCCAAAAGCTCTGCAGATTGCCACATTTCCTCTTTGGATGAGAAATACTGTTCCTTTGGCATATGTCCATCTCTGGTTCTGCTTAGACTCTGTTTTTTCTCTCTACCTCAGCCATCTGAAGCCATAAGGCTACCCTTTCCTTTGAAAATACCTAAATTATATGGTTGGAAGGTTCTGCTACTGCCTGGAGGATGTTGTTTCATTATGAGTACTACTGTTTCACTTAGTCCACAAACTGGTTTTCCATGTTTCTGTTATCACAATACTGTATGATGATGGTTCTTTTAATTGGCTTCAAGCAAACTTATTTTTTTTATAAAATAGAACCTGTTCTCCATTAAAAGGGGATTACATCAGTTTATTTAAGCAGATAAGTGAGAATTGTACAATTTTTTCCTAATACTAATATCTTTACACAGAACCATGTTCACACAATCACTATCTTTATTGAAATGCCCATCAGAGCAAGAGAAAATCAGGATCATAAAGCAGTGACTCTCATTCTGAGCTCAAAAGACATGAATTAGTTCCATGCTCTGTCACAGGCTTTCAGAACATGAACAGGTCCTTTAAGACACCTGCCTCAGGTTTCTCTCAGAATGGTACCCTACCTTCTCATAGCTCTGATAAGGCAAAGTGGTGTCTGTGTAGCCTGACTATCTACGACAGTCACTCTGCTTTTTTTCTAACATCCCCCATGACAGATATTATTAAGGCACAGTAGTCTTTCAAAATAGAATCTCTAAACTGTACAGTCTTCATAAAAGACATCTGAACCGATTACACAGTAGCTTCCAAGAGATTTCCAGGCATAAGACTAGGATAAAAGAACCATTAACAGTATTTGTGTTGTGAAAATCAAAGACACACTGATAATTACACTACAAGTCTGCTAGTGCTCAGAGCAAAAAATTTTTTAAGCTATTTAATATCTCTACTGCTAAATACATGTACAAAATAGAAGAGTTCACTTAAATATGTGATTGCAGGTTTAAAATTTCCCATGCTTTCAAATATACAGATATTGTTATTGCTTTAAAAAGTTTTCATGAAAAGAGAGACTAATTTTCTATTGTGAAACTCCCTGGCTGCATGAAATTCTACCACTCTTCTCATGAACTGTGAACACAACTCCAAGCTCAGCAGTATTTCTTCTTAATCTGGGATCCCTCTCCTTTGCATCAGATTGAGATGTAGAAATTCAGAAAAACTCGACAGCATTATTTCAAGCACGAAGTGAGACCTCACTTTGATGTGGCAAGGGTGTAGGAAGTGGAAACATACTTATTTGTTCTAAAGACATATGGGTAAATGCTCATTTTGAGAAATCAGTGAAAAGCTTCCCTTCTGCCACAGCAAGGAACGACCATACAGAGCTGCAACAAAATTCTTTATCTACAGCAAGCTGTAAGATTGGGATGGAAGTGTTTGAGGTATTTGCTCAACAGAAACCTAAATGCTTGAAGGAAGTATTGGAAAAATCTTAATATGTGGGGGGAAAACCACATTTTTTTATTCCAGTAAACCAGCGACTTCAGAAAAAAATGACAAACTAAGGCATCTTTGGACAAAGACAGGTTACTCAATGAGTATTTGGGGTTAGAATAAAAAAACCAAAGTAAGAGATGTTTAATAAAACTAATTTTTTTAGACTAAAAACCCTCTGAAAACACTCAGAACTTCTCTTGATTTCGAAGAGCTTTCAATAAGGCCTAATTAAGCTTAGTTGTCGAAAAGATAGATTAAAATGTGAATGGCCAAGACTTTATAGCCTTGCAACACAAATGTTAGGATTTCAATTATGTTTTCAGTTTTCAGTGAATCTGATTAATTCCCCATGTGTGGGAGCTATCAGTAGGAGGCAAAATAGGGCAATTCAGAAAGGTTATATAATCTACAGATGTCGTAACCTGAAAACCAGGAGATAAGCAGAACCTTGAGAGATTTTCTACTTTACAGGAAATTATTATTACATAGGGACAAAGATGAACTAGAAAATTTTCTATGAAAGAATTAATTTCCTTTATGATTTATGGCTTTTATGAATAAACGGGACTATTCCAAAATTTAAGTATCCTTATCACCAGCCATTTTTCCTCGTATAACCCAAATCTCTTATGCTGCAATTTGAACCAAATACCTTTTGTCTGAGCATGTAAACCAAATAATACCTTCTCTTTGAAGCAGTCTTGTATTACTTAGTATACACTTAGTATTCTCTCTGCATAACACACACATTACATTCTTTCAGCATTTCCTCCTGTTTCCTAGACTTCTGACCATTATCACTGCTTCCTGCTTATCCCTCTCCACCTAGTCCACATCCTTGAACTACCATATCCAAGAATAGGACAAAGTTGTGCAGCCTAGAGCTTATTTCATAATGGAGTTGATAGAAAATATACCTTTCTACAATGATATAACACTATTAATTCAATTTCAGCTTGTTCATCTGCTATAACCTCAACATATATAAAGCATACAAAACTCCTATTGAAACGGTTGCTCCTTATCATGTGTTTGTATATAAAGTATAAAATATTACCCCAGTGCCCTGGCAGCCAGGAGGGCCAACCCTGTCCTGGGGAGCATCAGGCACAGCATCACCAGCCAGGCAAGGGAGGGGAGTGTCCTGCTCTGCTCTGCACTGGGGCAGCCTCACCTCGAGTGCTGGCAGCAGTTTTGGGTGACACAATATGAGAGGGATATTAAGCTACTGGAGTGTGTCCAAAGGAGGGAAATGAAATGGTGAAGGGCCTTGAGGGGAAATCTTATGAGGACTGGCTGAGGTCACTTGGTCTGTTCAGCCTGGAGGAGACTGAGGGGAGACCTCACTGCAGCTTCCTTGTGAGGGGAAAAGGAGGGGCTGGCACTGATCTCTTCTCTGTGCTGACCAGTGACAGGACCTGGAGCTCTGTCAGGGGAGGTTTGGTTGGATATCAGGAAAAGGTTTTTCACTCAGAGGGTGGTTGGGCACTGAAACAGACTCCCCAGGGAAGTGGCCACAGCACCTAGCCTGACAGAATTCAAGAAGTATTTGGGCAATGCTCTCAGGCATCTGGTGTGATTCCTGGAGCTGTCCTGTGAGGGTCAGGAAGCTGGACCCTTGTAGATCCCTTCTTTTCTATTCTTCTCTATGATTCTATGAATAAATAACATTTTTCAGAGCTCTTTCTTCATTAGAACTACTGACCAGTTCTCAATATAGAGACTTGCACCTTAATTTCATCCACAAATTCAATGAAAATTTTTCCTTGAAAGAGTACTAAAAAAGTGGTTTTTTTCCGGAAACTGGATGATAAATCTGTTAAGCCCTTTGAACCTGCAAAGGATAGAATTTATTTAGAGAGCAGTCTCTTCCTTCATAGCAGTATTTCTTTTAGATATAGTTCTGACTCCTGGGAAAGCATAAAGAATTATCTCTAGGGGATTATAATTAAAGGACAAATGTTGTTGCTCTAGTGAAACAAAGATTGAAAAAGTAGTTCAATAGGAGAAGAGTTTTCAGAAAAACAGATTTCAGAAAACAGGGAGATGGTAAATAGAGTCATTTTCTGAAAGAATTTGAAGGAGTACAGGTAGGACTACAGAAAGGTTATTTTGTAAGCCAAACTATCAAACAGAAAAATCCACACAGTAGGAGCAGCAGAGACGATTATGTCTGCACTGAGAGCTCTTCAGTAACTTGGACCAGTGAAGAATGAATCATACCAAAACTGAAAGCAAGGATAAACATAAGAAACCAAGGACACATCAATGAAAGCAAAGATGTGAGTGGATGTGACATAAAGAGTTAGGCAAAAAAGTTTCAGCAGTAAGAAGTACCTGGAAGA
Organism: Picathartes gymnocephalus; assembly: GCA_013390045.1. Lineage (NCBI taxonomy): Eukaryota > Metazoa > Chordata > Aves > Passeriformes > Picathartidae > Picathartes > Picathartes gymnocephalus. The sequence continues at coordinate 36,201 of WEKY01026676.1, read as the reverse complement.
CAAAGGGAATAGTGAGCATATTTTTGAGAAACAAAAGATGCTGAGAAACTGAAAATACCTAGTAGTGCCCTGTCCTGCTGAGTGCCCTGTCCTGCTGAGATCTCCCAAAGAGATCTAAGTTCAAATTTTCATTTATCAAAACTAGTCATGATGAAATAGAAAATACTGTTGGAGAAAGGATCAGAATTAAAAATAATTTTGACAAATCAGTAAGACAACCAGCTTTATCTTACTGGGTTTGGAACAAATAAAAGAACAAAACAATGTGCGAAGGTGAAAAAAGAAAATAAAAATCAGAATACACAAATTACAGAATGAGGAATATTTAGCTAGATGGTAGGGGCAGAATTGTCCTAGGGTTACAATGATTTATACAATGATGTCCTTCCAAACAGTCATCTTCTTCTAGAATGTAATAATGAGAATGATAACTAATCCTACAAATTCAGCTTTTGTGACTCCTCACAGGAAATTCTGAGTCTGGTTTAGGAACATCATGTCTAGCAAGAAACTGGACAGAATTCTGTTGTTTGTTTGTTTGCTTGTTTTTTAAAGAGCAAGAGTTTTTAAGAAGATGATGAGCTTCTACAGAAAAAAAAAAAAAAGGCAGTGAGTTTGTTTGGTCTAGAAAGCAAGATGAAGGAAACATGTTAAAAATGTCAGAAAAAGACAATAATTTTTCTTCCATGTACAAGAGAGAAGAAAAAGAAGAAATACTATTGACAGCAAAGGTTAGAGCTGGGGAAGCTTTTCAGAAGGGTGGTGAAACAGCAGAGGATATTATTTGAAAAAACTAAGAAAATATCACATTGAGAGCAAGAGGCAGTCAAATTCTTTCTCAGCGATGATTTAGGAGAGGAAATTCATACTATATGGCTCCTTTGATCCTCTCTTAAATTTCTGTATTTTCAGAAATGGAGGGAAGAGGGGGGAGAGTCATTACAATAAACATATTACACAATATTCTTTTTCCAATACAAGGAGGAGAGAGCTACAAAATGTATAAATTTTGGCAATGTCTAATTTAATTTTAGAATTCCAGATTAGGAGCATCTGCTTTCTAAGGTATCTGTCTTCACCTAGTATCATTTGCATAATTATAGTGCTAGATAAGGACCACACAGAAGCAACTCTATATTGAATAGCAAAACAGAGTAACAGCAACTTGAATCACAGCTTGATTTCCCATGGCTCTAAGAAACATCAGATAGTTTTGCTGGCCACCTGTAAAATAGACTGAGGGCAATCTCTTCCTCTTCTCCCAAATATGGGTTCATCATTAAGCAATACTCAATTTTGTAAGTTACTGATACAAAAAATGAAATCTGAATTGGTTTACACCATAGAAAGCATAATTTCAACACTTGCAGACTATCTTCTATTCGAATCTTTACCAATTACATTAAAAATTACCCAGGTTGGCTATAATAGCCTAATTTAATAGTTTTTTGGATGTGCGATTTGTTTATTTTTATATATATTTGTAATATATCTGACATGACTCTCAATACACTTCTGGTTATACACTATGAAACTGAAAACCAAGAGGGCTTTAACTCAAACAAAAGAAATTACCCTGAGGATTAAAATATAAGGACAGATAACTATTTCACTATCTACAGGAGGGATAGCCTGTTGTTCCCTTAATGCAATGAAAACATTATGAATTAAACAAAAAATGAAACACTGATGAGAAGAGGACAGAGTTCAAAGAAAGAGCACATTTCCTTTGTTCACATGAAGATCTATTGTGCATTCATAGATGGAGCCATGAAAAACAGACTTCACTTTTTATTTGACTTGGTTTTTAACTTAAACAAGAAGCACTTCCCTACTTCTGGCAGCAAACACTTCAATATCTTGGAAATTACAGTGTAAGTCACATATTTTAGAGGATGAATGTGGACACTGACAGGGCCTGAGCAGAAAAAGTCTCAGGCCCTGTCAGTGTCCACAGATGAAGAGAAAAATCCATGTCATAGCAGTTATCAATTACACAGTAAATGGAAAAAAACCCTAAAAACAGAGTTCCCATACAAAGAAAGAATAAGAACATGCTTAGCTCAAATATTCTTGAGAAGTTTAATGTTGTACTATATATCTTTCATGCATTTTGAGATTTACTGAGATAGTTATCCCTAATTTATTCTAGGATGATCATTTTGCTGTAAATCCTCAAGGGGACACTGCTATTCTACAATAGGTATTTTAGCAAACTTCCAAGTGTAGACAAGTTTATGGAAGAAACTTGCTCCTGCATTATTCATCTGTCTCCATTTCCCTACCTGTAAAAAGAAAAATATATTTCACTGCATGTATTCTATTCTAAATCTAACACCCAGAATCATAGCCTTTGTCTTTCACCCTATGACTGCTACTCAGTGATTCTCACACAAATTACTTGAATAGTTTTCAGAGAAGAACAGGATTAGAAAACAACCTTGCAGGCTTTGATAAGTAGGCACATAAATTATTCTTCCTTATATGTCATAAAGAATAGCTTTTTTCTGGATTCAGGCAGAACTCAGAAGCTCAAAACTACTTATTCCTCTCAAGACCTAGGCACTTCTGACCATGCACAAAAGCATGCTTTAGGTAACACAGAGCATTAGAAAAGTGTTCAGGTAAACAAATTATTGATTTAGTTTCTGGTTTATGTACCTCTGTAAACACATAATTAGATCAGTGAAAAAATTACTTAAATATTAACTTCAAAATGACATTTGTTCAGTATTTTCTCTGTATGGAATTACATTACTTTCTGAGCAAAATTTTTGCAATTAAGTTTAGTTTTCAGGGTAGGGCTTGCTTTTGAGAAACCAGTAGTTCATGTGTCATCCAACATATCTATCGCTATGTTTAACTTGGCTGAGTCCAGATTTATCTTTCCAAACAGAATCCAGCCTTTTACTTGGCAAAATGCTTTCACTGCTTTATGACTGCCAAGAGACTTGCAAGAGTTGCCCTTTGGATGGGCATTTCAGCACAGGGAAGTACTAGCAATAGGCTGACCCTGCTCGTTACCAGTGCCCCCTGTCAAGAGTTGCTAATAAAGTCCCACAGGTGCTCTGCTAGGACAGACCTAGCAGATTTCAATGCACCCAGTCATCTGCTGAGTCAACCTAAATGCAAATCATGTGCTAAAGGGTACTCACTGCTAAGGACTTCAGTGAACGGCAACTAATGTGAGCACGCAAGAACTCTTGCTCCTACCGACATTTGTGTCATATCTTACAGACAGACATAACAGACATAAACTAGTGTTTTCTTCCATTGAGTGCACGGGATGCAGGTTGCAATTACTAAGTAATTGTACGTACAATTATGTCAAATTTACAGAGTGAGGTATGAAGATTAGTTAGAAATTAACATGACCTTTCCTTTAATGGAAATCACATTATTAAACTACTAGCTGGTGAAAATTATGCCATCTCACTGCCCTGTATCCATAGATCTGATCTGGCTCCCGAAAACCCAAGAAGCATAGCAAAGACTTTACGTGTGACTCTTCCAGCAGTTGCTGTCTCCTGCGGTCTGTTTCCCCTACACAGTAGGGCAGCAATTGGGATCTACCTAGTTTCCATGCAGTAGAGGTACACATGATAAAGCAGACAGCAGAGATGTCTGTCCACTTTGCTAAGCTTTCTGTGGCATCCTTTCTGCCACAATCTTCCAAAGTGACTGAGCTTCCTTCAGGTATTTTCTGTTGTTCCTGTTTCTTGATATCTATACAGTCTGCAGTCACCACAGACATCCACTTTGATCCAAACATTGTGCAAAGGTGTAGCACAGGGCTGAGCTGAATATACCCTGCCTTTTAGCTGCTCATCTAGACCGTGTAATCACCCAGTTCTTATCTGGCACGAACTTGCAGTCAGCTGACTAAGGGCAGGACCAAAATTTGCTTACATCTGCTATAGCCTGTTTCTTCTTTCATGTTCAAAGTGGTACAAGTGACAAGGCTAGTAAGGAAGACATCCACTTAGGGAACCAGATCCTGGATATGAAAGAATAATTTTGGATAATGATGTGAAAATAGAATTTCTTGGTGGCACCTTGATGATTATTTTCACAGTCCCATTTTTTACTTACATAAATAAACTGTAATCAATAACGTATGAAAGTTACTGTCAGAAAAATACAAGCAAGTGGCTATAACAGAATCTCACCAAAGAATACATGGATCAAATTTCAATTAGGATGATACATCTACTACATCTCGGATGCTTTGCTTCCAAAGTGAAAATGAAAGAATGGAGGTACTTCTCTACTGTATATAGACACGGAGAGCAATCCAAAGATTTTTCATGCTGAGTGGAATTCCCAAAACCTTCAAGATGAAATGCAAGGCAAAGTGTGATCTGAAGTTTCCCCCTTCTAGAAATAACGCTGCAACCAAGTGAACCAAGACTGCAGGTACTTAACATTCAGCTTTCCTACTCCGTAGGCTAATACTTTAGGTACTAGGATACATAAAGCAGTCCTCATTACCTTGCTGTGAGTTTTAAGCTGCCACATCTACTACTTCCGATAGAATGCTGAGTAGCCTTCATCTGCTCAGTCACAGGTACTGTATCCATCCCATCTGGGAGCTGCTTGTTTCAAGTGTCTGTAACTCACGTGGTGTCAGGCACATACTTCTTGAGGTAAATACTATTTTGAGCATACCAGAAGGCAGAACCACAGCCAGTTAGGGAATATTCAGATTCAACCCAGAAGTACCCAGGAGGCTTAAGCAAACACAGCACGAGAGTTACTAAACATGATTTTTAATATCAGCTTTGAACTTCAATGTTTGAAGCTTCTCCAAACCACTTGGAGCTAGCTCATGTATTAAAAGCTCTACATTTTTTTTGAGAAAGTTTCCCAATCTGTAATTATTGATGACAATCTGAAACACTGGTAGGAATGCACATGTGAGTTGACCTTTGTGCACAGAGACCAATATTTCAGGATAATATGGTCTGTACACACTAAATTACAAGGCATGGTTTCCAAATTATGATTTTGTCTAGCTACTCTCCTCCTCTGACAATGTTAACTTGCAGTGAAAATACCCAAACCCACAAAACAAACAGAACACATTTGCAGCTATGTCATTTAACAGTCAGTTAACAACATGAGACTGTATTCCAGACAGAGTAGTATTACTTTCAGTTTATTCATGCAAGGAAATAAAAAACTTAGACCTACTTTCCTCATGAATTTTCACTTACTTTTTTTTAATTTTTAATTTAACACTGTTCACCAATGTAAGCTTAGCATGTAGTATCTTAAATTAATAAGGAGAAACTGAAAACTTTTAATAGAATTTATCCTAGCAAGTTCCTGAGAATCTTGGCAATTCCAAAGAAGAAGCCTATGGGAAACTTAAGTAAAACAAGCTCTTTAGAGACCTAAACCAAATTCAAATATTCTGTAAAAAACTGCTTGAGTGGAGTTTTCTATTCTATTAATATTTTCTATGCTAGATAGGTACAGAGTTAATCTTGTACACTTGAGCAGTTCAAGAGGACTTACAAGCATTAGTGTCCTTGTATTTTTCTGCCTATAATCCCACAGTCTCTCAAGGGAAAGCAGCAATTTTCAGAAGACAGAGCAATGCCACACAGCTCTGTAACTAATTTTCCCATAATTGTGTACACTGAGGCAGAAGAAATAACAAGGAAGTTGGCAGAGTCTCTATGCTAAAATATTCCCCAGTAGATAAGAGACACTCACGTTTCTTCTCTGCATTAACTGCCTAGATTAATAGCATCTAACAGAAGAGGATAGAGCCATAAATGTTGGGGACTGCATGTGCAGCCCTCTCCTCACACTATGAATAGGGGACATGTGCTTCTGTAAGTAATACCAAGACACACCCCTCCTTTCCTCTTCCCAGGTTACCTAGAAACAGGCCTGAGGTATCCGCTAGAGTCAGACTAGGGCCACTGACTGGAAATTACAGTTCAGTGTTTACATTTAAGATAAAGGAGAGATCCATAATAATTGATCTGACCTCATTAGCATGTAGAATATTAGAATAAGCTTAGAATAACAAACACAGAAGTTGATGAAACAGGACAAAGCTCCTTGGGGTTCAGAAAAAAAAAAGGTGTCCCATGTTTCATTCATCTCTTCACAGCTAGTAATAACATCAGGCTAACTCATTTACTAGTCCTTCTACTTGAAGGACTGGTGCTTCTACCTACCTAGGTATCTAAATTGTATTTCAATATGGTTCACCCTCTTCTAGCATTATTAGCTTACAAGAAAGATGCTGTTTTGGAAAGTTTAGGCTTCTCCCCAGTTTCTCCTATCTTTTCAAGATAAGAAACCTACTGTTTCTACCAGGGCACTGTGCTAGAATATTCTAAGGGAAAAAAAAAAAAAGAAAAAAGAAACCAAACCAAATACAGTTACATCCTGCTCACTATAAAGTTTGGGCCTCTACATTTCCCAAATACATCTTCAAATACTCTGCTTTCTTTAGAAAGCAACAAACTACAAGGTCCCACCTAACTCCAACACAAAACACACTCTAAGACTTATCTTTCCGTCAAAACTTTTTTTGCTGGTTGAACACTGCAAGCGTGCCAGATCCTGCATTTACCAGATCCTCCTCCAGACGCAGCCATAAATGCTTGCTAAGCTCACAGGTTAACTATAAAACTTTTCTCTGCCAGTGGAAGAAAAGGCAGGGTTGGGTGTTCATTTGACCACACATTGCTTTATGAAGCAAAGACAATTCTTAACAAATCTATTTCCTTAAAAAGAAAAGTTTTTCTGAGAAAAGGGAAGAGTAGTACATGTGAACTAGTAGAATGTTTACATGAACTTTGGTACAGTGTATGCTGAGAAATTCTCAGTTTGCTTAAGAAAGATACAGATTATTCTGAGAAACATGGAACCAGTTAAATGGATAATGGTAAGTTACTTGGAAGAGGGAATATGCTATAAATATTGGTCTCATTAATATTTCCATTCATGATCTTGATACCAAAAGCAGCAATGTGCTTACGGAACTTCTTAAGATGAGACCATTATATAGTAAAAACTCAGGCATCCTGATTACCAGTTTAACTACTTTGAACTAAAATGCTTAGTACATGTTTTTGGGACACACGTATGTTTCTCTTTTCACTTTGGAATCTGCTAGTTGAAGACAAGAAGAGAAAGATCTAAGAGACTTAGTGAAGCACAGTAGTAATTTTGCTGTGAAATAGACAAATGCAGTCTTCATCAAAGGTGTTTAGTTCAGTAACATAACCATTAATGTGACTGAACAAGGTCTGGCATATTATTTCAGTAAACCACGATGAAGTAAGATCAAATCAAACTTAGAGATCTAGACAAGAACAACAAGAATAAAGAAGGAAATTAATATTTTATTTTATGACAGAAAGCTTTGATTTATTTCAGGCATTGTATGGAAGAGTTAAGAGATGACATTATTGCATTCTAAAACTACATCAAAGAATAAACATGGTAGAAGACAAAGAATGTTTTCAGTTACAGATGACATTTAAGGCAGAACAACTGTGCCTAAAATGACTCTGTGAATATAGGTACACTGAAAATTAAGTTTTTAATAGTCAGAAAACAGATCAATTTGGAACATCCTTCCAGTAGTTTATTAGTTTACAAGTGAAATTACATGCTACTGCCTGCAAAAGCATGGAAATAAGCGACCCTTTTCAGCCTTATTCCTCCTATTATTAGAAAAATAGGAAACATGGTAATGAGCAGAGTTTTGTGATCACTATGAATTATATGAGACTTCAACGGGTTTATTAGTATCAACACCGACAGCTAACTCTGATACTGTCCTGAGGAAGTCTCAGCCTTGTAAAACCTGAGTATTATTTTTTCACTTCAGCAAATTCTGCAGGCTGTATTAGTAGAAACTGCAGCACCTCTTCTGCATTTTTGACACTCACAAAAGTCTGTTGTGAATACAGAGGTAAATATTGATGAACAGTGAAGAAAAACACAAATTATACCAAGGAATTACAGCACGCACGTGCTTTGAGCCTTCCCCCATTCTCATATTCAACTGTGTAAACATGGAGACTGAATGATTTGGTAGGAGCAATATGTATGGCTGTCATCTTGAAAGCTATTTTTGGCAAGTAGTGGGCTGTCTTGAAGTACAAATACTTTAATGGCCATGCCTTGATGGTTTGTTCCAAATTGAGTTGTTGCCGACTTGAAGGTGTGTTTACAGAGAGCTCTCTTCAAACCCAGTATGTACATTTGTATACATACTTACATACCGACACGGTATGTCTGGATAAACCAGTCCAGATAAACGTACAAGAACCAACCAAAGTGTCTCCGTTTACTACGATAAGCCCACTCACACACTTGTAAAAAGCCAACTTTGCTGCAGAAACAAGGCTTGCAGTTTCCTGATGCTCGTCTTTAGGATGGATTTGGCTCAGCTGTATCCCCTTCATGCTGCCATGGCAGAACGTGGATGTTCCAATCTTTGTCTCTGCCCGTCCCTCGGAGCGCTGCCCTGCCGCAGGTCGAGCACGCACACGGGGCAGGCTGGCCTGGGTGCCAGCTGGATCCCCTGCCCGAGCAGGCCCGCTCGGGCTGGCTGCCTCAGGCCCGGCTGCCGCGGCTTCTCCAGCCGAGGCAGGAGCCCCCGGGCTGGCAGCACTCCTGCCCCGGCAGGGCGACTGCTGTCCCGCTTCACCCCAACACAAACCGGCCTCCTCCACGCGCACCCTGTGCAATGCCCCTGAGCCTCCGAGCCCCGGTGGTGGATCCTCCTTCCCGACTTTGCTGTGGGCGTCCCAAAAACCCCGGTCAATGAGGAGGAGAGCGCCGGCTCTCACAGAGCCGTGTAGGCTCCCCGCCTCGCCCCGGGCCGTGGCGGCCCGAGGCCGCGCCGCC
>WEKY01026676.1:1015-19630 GCA_013390045.1 Picathartes gymnocephalus | reverse complement strand
TTACCAGCCCAATTCTCGAGATATCTCCGTCCCTCTGAAAGAAACTCCCAGACAGGAGAACAGTAAACAGATGCCCCTCTCCCTGGGGCTTGGCCACTTCTTTTGTTCTTCTTAAGTTGCTAGTGTTTCTTAGCAACTTGTGGGAAAAAATTCTATATGTAATAAGGAACAAAAGGAAAGAAAACCTAACCCCCAACATTCCTATATTCTTGAAACTGTAATTATAAATATATCTATAAATATATATAAAAATATAATATAGGGAAATTTGGTACCATGGATTTACTTTATTAAATCCAGTCTCCTCCTAGTATTACATAATGTAATCCCAACTTGTCAAGGGCCATTTTAAAAACAATTTTTATCCTTTCTATTTCTGCTAAAAGGCTGTTCTAGAACCATGTTACTCTGAGAGTTGGGTAACTCATTAAAAATAAATTTAATCTGGAAATTCAAACTTGTTTATGCTAATTTTTTCTTTTAGTCAACATTTCTGCACTGTTGTTTACTTGGATTTGCTTGGTGAATAATCATATCCTTTTGCTGGATTGAACAAGCTGTTCGCATCCTCTCTTCTAAGAGGTTCTCTGTTTTCTTGGTCATTTTAGTAGCTCTTTTCTATGCCTTTTTAAATCCACTTTTAAGTTTTCACGAGCTCTAGAAGTAGGGAAAACAAAACTAGCATAATATTCTTCATAAGTTTTATCTTTCCTCATCATATTCTATGAGAACATCAATTATTAAATCAAATCAATGCTTATGGTCTTCTTTTGACTATGTGGTGCTATGGATTCCTCAAGTGTATAATTAAAGGTGAAAAAGTCTCAGGATTTTATAGACAGTAGCAATGAAGTATATATTTAAACTGAAGAAAAATAACTTTACCTTCCTCCATATTAATATAGAATTGAAGTACTGTTGGGCAGTAAGGTAACCTCCCATTGGCACCCTGTGAAGTGCAAATAGCTTTCATTAGAAAGATATATTTCACAGCACGTTATGAACTCCAGGCTGTGTTACAGTGTAGTTTTTCAGATTAGTTAGAAGTTCTCAATTTAAATCACTTCCCTCTTCTGAATTATGCAGACTTGTATTTCACAGGACACAAAAGCTTAAGCATGTTACTGCACTCTGGTGTTTTGCTTAATATAGTCCAGACATGGCAAAACAGTATGGAAATGCTGTATGTCTTAAGAAATCTTATCTTCTTTTAGCTCAATATTCAAAGCAGGATACAAGGTGCTGCAATGTCTCAGTCATACAGTTCGTTCCGCTACTGATGTTAGTTGATTTGCAAGTTGAATAAAGAGAGGTTTGCATGCCAGATGTGGATTATTGTAGTGTCTCTTTACAAAGGTACTCTTGGTCTCTGAAAGGTATTATGTCAATTCAAGTAGGTATCACCATTAGGATTAATTTTCTACTATAAGGGCCTTTACGGAAAGTAAACATCATAAAAAATAAAACAGGTAACAATAAGAAGAATCAATTTGTGATTTTGCCAAGAGGTTGGACCAGATGACTCTTGAGGTCCCTTCCAGCCTGGTATTTTGTGATTCTGTGGTTTGATCCTGTAGAACGATCTGTCTGACATGAGATCAGCGTCTGGTGTCTTCTTGCAGAAGCCACCTCTGCAGCACTCCTCCACCTCTACCTTCCCATGTTAACCCAATAAAGCTCTTCTCCAGGTACTTTCAGCGCTTCTGTCTTTGGAAGAGAAACATTTTGGTTCCTCTTCTAACAAGCAGCTGCTGTCTAGGCATTTGATAACTGAGAATTGTTTTGTTGTTCGTGGGGACAAGTGAACTTAGGAAAAGAACAGGGGAATGAATTACTAAAAAGCTGCAAAGGCTTTTAATGCTTTTACAGTAAATCTTAGATGAGGTGGTCATTCAGCTGACCTGTTTAGACTTCTGTTAAGGATATACATTTTTTATGATGACCTCTTCCTGCTGCTTTCTGCACAAAAATATCTGAGCAAGAACCTGGTTGCTTCTAGAAAATTATCAAATATAAAAATTATTTTTGTTCTTCTTCCCCAAGTCCTCACCCTTGCCACTGTCTCATTACTATGCACAAAAAACCCTCCAAAAACAAAAAAACCCTTGGTAAAACAAGCAATATGGGGAGGTGGGGTTTCGTAGTAAAGACATTTCCTTTTGAGTCAACTGAGTTCTTCGTTTGCTAATTGGAAGTGCACAAGAAGGGATAACTGGATGTATTTAAACTTTTTTTTTCTGCTGTAATAATTAGATTAATTTCAAAAAGTGGCCAAATATCAGTGTAAATATGTGCAGATTGTTTCTTAAAACCCAAAGTTCTTAAAAATGCAGGTCATATTTAAATGGAAAAACAGAGGGATTTGCGATGTTGTGGTGGTGCATGTTGATGTTCAAAAGCCTTCTTAGATTATCAGTATTGTTGAGGCCTTTGGAACAGTGGAACCGTGCTATTCACAAAGTTTACATTCCTCTGTAAGTCCATTCCTTCCATCTTCTCACCCTTTTCTATCATATTTACCTTTAACCTTTGTTTACAAATGATGAGGAGGAGTCGAGAGAGGTAGGAGTAGAGAAAACACAAGAACTCATCCTTTGTGGAATTTACTATTTATATAAACTGTTACTTTAAATCTATGAATATTGTAGAGGAGTGATTTTTCTCTGAGCCTAAAATTGCTTATAGGTTGCAGGGAGCATGCAGAAGAAACTTGCTACTTTGAGCAAGATTGCTCTGAGCCTGAGGTTATCAATTAAAAAAATTGCTCCCTTCCTGAACCTTTTCATGTCTAGAACTACCACTGCCATTAAAACGAACTGTATAATGATACTCCAAGAACAAAACCTAAATACCTTTCCATGCTTCTCTTGTGAATTACCAGTTAGCCTACATATACAGAGAAGCTACGGAGCTGTGTTGCTTATCTTTCATGAAACCTTGAAATAAGTAAGACTTGAGCTTTACTGTAGGAATGGTAAAATCCCCTTATTCTGGGGAAAAGCAGAAATTGTGAGAACATTTGAGAGACTGATACTGCTAAAACATGTATGTATAAAAATGCATCTGTTCATTCATAAAGTATTGTCAAGTATTTTACCTTCTAGGTCTACTTGCAAGTCATGAAGTTACGTTCCGTGAATGTACATGTGTGGGTGAAACTTTGAAATCTGTGCAGAATACCTCCTTAAGACCTTTTACAGTTTAATGTTTTTCATGTTTAAAATACTTGCAGTTAAGGCCTCAGATGGTTCCTTCTGGTACTCCTTACTTTGGCATCAGCATTGTGATTCAAAATGGAGGTGCTATGCTGTAATAACTATCTTGGGGGGGATGTTTTTGGTTTTGTTGTTTTGCCTTTTTATTTTTCTTTTCCCTTTCATACTTTTGAACACTAGACGGTATTATTTTGGTATATATATATGCCTGTGCAGATATACATTGAAACAAAACCAGATAGTTGAAGATAGTAATACTGTGTTTCTTTTCATATATACAGACACTAAATAAATATGTTCAGTTTAAGTTGCTGTCTTACAGGTATGTAATAATAGCAAACCTAACATTTTTCAAAGATCCTTAATATCAGGAAAGTGGGCGTAATAGCTTAGCTTTGTTATCCTGTTGATATAGTCTGAAGTATTTCAAAAACCTTAATATTCTCACAGTTCTTGTATATACGGTGTTTTGTCATCTATTACCGTGACTGGTTTAATTGGAAAATAGAAAACACTGATGTAAGAATGCAGAGGTGTGTCTAAGCAGATTCTTGTAGGCATAAAGGTAAGCTTGGCAATAGACTTAATGAAGTTTTCTCTCAAATACAGTCAGTTGGCTTTTTGCTATGTGAATTTAGAGCTGCTGCATCTTCATGCTGTTTGGGAGCCTAAGGTCAAATGAGAAATCAAAAATATTTCATTTTATGAAGAGGCATTTAGGCACAGCAGTACATTTCCTGTTTACATAGCCAAATCTTCTTTGTATGCTGCAAGATTTCCTGATATACTCACACAGAATTTTTGAGTTTGCCCTTTAAGCTGTAGCTTCTGTTGCTTAGCTGGTTGACGATGCCATCATCTGCACCCTTGCCAGCATGACACAACTCATTTTTCCATGAACTGATGGAATGTTCATCTAAGTCTTACTGCCTCTTGTTTATCCCCAGATTGCAGAATGAAAGGTGAAAATATTACGGCCATGTTCAAGAAATTTGTTTAGCATTTATTTTTTCAGGTCTGATTGAGAAGTGAAAAATTACAAGTTTTGTGAAAGTACAGTCTTTTGCCATTTTTTTTCCTCTGTAATCCAAGAGACACATTGGTCTCTGGTCTAAGTAAATTAAACCCACAAATTCACAGGATCTACTCACTTCTTTTAGTTCCATACAGCCTAAGAACTTCCGGTTATTATGTTCTTGTACAATATTGATAACTGTGCATAGTGCTACCTTTTCTGTTTAGTGCTTTTTCTGTGTAGTTGAAATACAGCAGGTTAAAATGTGTTTATTCTTATTCTATTTGCACTGCTACAGCACAGCAACAGTGTAATTCTTTATTTTGTTGATTCAGTTAGTTTTACTCATCTCTTAATGCAGCATATCCCAAATCTCCCTGGGAATGGTAATCATCTGAAATTTACTAAAATGACATTGCAGATCAGGTGGTTTTTTTCCTCCACCAGGTTTCTGACAGCTTCCAAATCATTTGTCAGTGAAATATGCATTATTCTGTCACAACTCCTCCTCACTGACACTCCAGAGCCTCTTTGATGCTATGAGAAGCCAGAGCTGTCAATGCACCTTGAGACTTCAAGACTGTTTTATAATAAAAACTCACTTACATGCCTACTTTTGTCACTTCTCTTGAGGAGTCATTATGGAGCTTTGAGTACTGTGTTGCTGGGTCGAGCGTCAATTTTGCAATGTTTTCTTGAACGTTTCATGTTCCCAAAGGAATCCATGATGTTTTGACAAAAACTTCCCTTGTCGCTTTGTAAATCAAAATGGCACTTGAACAACAATACATTTGTACAGGTGGAATAAAACATAAGACAGTAGTGTTACTCTTAATAGTGAATGCGTTGGGGGATGATGTTTTATGGCTTGGTTGGTTTGTTGGTTTGGTTCTTCTTTTTAAAGCATATTAAGTGATATAAACCTTGATTGCCCTACCCCTTTATGGGGTATGCAAGAGGGGCTGAGTGCAGTGAAGAGAGAGAGAGACTATGAGGTTCTGCTCCAGTGGGAGTTGGAGTTTTTGCATATCAAATCCAATGTCTGGATTCTTGGCAGATATCAAAGTTAAACCAGTTGTATGCCAAGTGCTTGCCTTTCTTCTTGTCACAGTTGTCCCACAGTAAAATAAACCCTGTGGTTTGGGGAGATTTATCCTTAACTTGTACATCTTTCTATAATTAGTTCTTTGGTTTTTTCTGTATATAAGCAGGTGTTGAGTAACTTAAGTGTCTGCTAAGTGTTATGGGGGGAATTTCACTTCCATCTCAGTTTCTACATATGCCTTTAGTTTGAAATTTTTTTAAAAAGTTATTGTCTCTAAAAGCGTTAAATACCATTTTTAACATTTGAATTACTATTTGAATTTGTTTGATTTGGATACTTATAAAACAGGCATTTTTTAGTGTAGGAGTGGGTTCTTAAAACAGTTGATTAGTATATTTTATTAAAATAGTGTAGGCATTCATTTTCTTCTGAAACTAAACAGATTGTTCATATAATCCCTACTATCAGTGCAGTAGAATTTTTTATGCTGCTTTACATCATACTGCCAGCAGAAATTTTGTCGTACTGTTTTGTTAAACTTCATTTAAAGTATGTTGGTTCTTTAGATATGAGTCTTATATTTCTGTAACTCCTCATTCATTCCAGTGTAAGGATTGTATTTGTGCCTCTCTGAGAAATTTAGGAGGGGGCATTTATGGTGAGATCGAGATCTACAACATGGAATTTGGTCTCTTGGAAGTTCGCTTCTGCTTCTAAAAGTATATGGAAAGTTTGGTTGTTTTTTTAAACAAACAATAAAACCCCATAAATTAATAAGACACTTCTGCAAAACCTGATTGTTTCCCCATGAAACAAATTAATGTAGTCAGTAATTAAGTCCTATTATTACTGAAATGCAAGTTCCAGATTCTGTGAGGGTACTTAGGTTTAGAGTTGAGTCAACATCTTTGCAGTCTCAGCAGAGCCTTGCACTAAGCCTTCAGACCTCCAGAATAAAACTGGCCAGTCGGTGACCCTCACAGAAGTACTGAGCTTCTATAATAAGTCAAACAAACTGCGTAGTCTTCTGCTAAAGTTTCCCCAAGTGTCCTCAAATAACCCATTTTCAGAAAGGGATTTATCTTACCTGAGTTGAAATCCAGGTGTCTTGTTAGGCTCCCCACCAGTCCGTGACAGCAAGCAAGGAGTTTCATGATTTAAGTGTGCACTGTAGGAACAAAAGTGTTTCCTTTGTTGTATGCCTGCTGCTTGGTTATTTTATCTGACAATGGCAAGTTTTGTTCTATGAGAAATAGTAACTGTTGTCTGTATACATTCATTGCCTGCCCTGTTCATCTGGGTTTGGATTTCCTAATTTTTTTAAGGTCTTTCTTTTCTTTCTTCGTCCTTTCTGGTTTTGTTCCCCAGCTACTTTGTAAAGTTCCAGTCTAGTGAGTTTCTGCTTTTAAGTTAGTAAGTCTGTCCTCTGATTGTCCTTCTTTGTACCTTCTTCATGGTAACTGTGCCCATTCTGGATTAGATTGCAAGAAACTTCATGGAATATTCAAAGCAAGAATGCATGAAATAGTGATAGTTTCTGCTTCTGGCATTCTTTCTCTACTAGGGCTTCATATTTGTGACTATTGCTGATTGTTGAATTGATACTATAAAATAACTGCCTGTGGTGATTCCAAGATCTTTCAAGGAGTATTAAAGCTAATGTAAATAGCATCACTATGTGGATATAATTATTTTTTTACTATGTGCATTAGTATGTGCTTCCTAAATGTAATTTCCCTATATCACCTTACCTTCTTGGCATTTACGATTGTGACGTCCTTATGGTGCTTTTCAAGAAAGGAAAAAATGAAAGCTGATTATGAATACATGTGTCAGCAGCAAAATATGTTACTCAGTATCATAACACCCTTTTTCCAGTTTGATCTCCAGATTTTATGATGGCTCTGATAAATAGTAAGACTCCTTCAAGATTCAGAAAGGAATTATTTGGCAGGAAAAATAAGTGTTAAGACAGAAAATCTACTGAAGTTTGATTCCATTTTAAGAAGCTGCAGCAACTGAGTTAAGTACTTGTTGCTGCCTTCATGCCCTGGCAGTTGTGAAACCAGTTTGGTTGCTCTATCCTGTGATATTCCAGATGATTGAGTATTTTACTGGCTTAAAGCCCACATCCTCTTGTGTTTCTTACAAGATAAATACTTTACACAGCTGGAATATGCTCTTTGCTGAGTTCAGTACTTAGCAAAACTGAAGCTAAGAGTCTGCTGCTACCTTTCTTACAGCTCTACTACTGCCCCACTTTGATCTTTAAATGAAAATATTTGTTTGGACTGTAAGATATTATGAGGATTATGTAGGTTGCTAATAATATTTTCAGAAGTATAAAAGAGCAAGAGCTAAAAGCTTTTGAATTCTCAATGGAACATGATTTTTTCAGAAATACATCTCTCTTCACTCAAAAAACTATTTTGCAAGCACCTCAAGGTATTGCTTATCTGTGGAGAGATGATAAAAAACAGAATCTGACTATTATGCAGATCCAAAAACATGTTTTGTTTTTTGTAGGACAAACCCATGAATTATAGTATTATTTTTTATGCATATTTATTGGGAAGCTGTATACCAACAAGTAAAGTTAGCAGCTAGATAATCTTTTAGCCACTTGGGTAATTTGGTTCAAGGAGACTTCTTAAGCTGAAACTTTTACTAAATTTTCTTGCTAAGGCTGAACTTTTGAGGGTTATTATTGGATTTTGTTTTTCTTTGAGGGAAGAGAAGTTTCATTTTTCATGTTAGAAACAGGAGGAGGAAGGATTAGCACACACACAAAAAAAAAAATGGGCACCTTGAGTGTCATTACTGGAGAACTCGCACTTAAGTCCAAGTTTTCATTGAACTTAGTTGGTGTTCTATTTCTTAGTAACTGTGTGTATATTTTGGTGACCTCCAAAACCAATAGGAAAATAATTCTCAATGAGGCTATTTATGTCAAACTTCATATTGGTTCTCTCGTCCATATTTATTGATACTGTTTCCGACACTAACTTTGAGAGCAGTCTTTACTTTTCTTTACCCGGTTTATAATTAATATTTGACAGTGATTTTTTTTAAATTTTATTTTTAGTCATTATGGGAATTAACAGCAGAATACACAGGATTAATTTATAGATTTAGCTTGAGGGTGTGATATCAAAGTTAAATTTACTGGCTCTTTGGCCACCAAGTAATGAGTATGACCAGCTAGCATAGAGGTAGCTCTGATGATGTTAGTGTTCTGGGCTCTTGTCTGTGCAGAGTGGATCCCAGGAGTATTGTTTTGTGTTGGAAGGTGCTTGTAAAAGGATTTAGCAAGCCTGTCTTTGTGAGTAATTGGCTTGATAAGAGATGCTATTGTATGTTTAGGGAGCAAGAGGATCAGAATCGTTAATAGTGGAGCTATTGCAACAGTCAGCAGGAGTCATTATGATCTCTCTTAACAATGTGTAGATTGGGCATCCTTAATTCAGATACAATTCACAAAATAGAATTGACTTCGGAGAAGCTATGTATTGCCCTGCATGTTAGACCCAAAGATATCTGCAAAACCATCTGTTTATTGGTGGTTGTAATTTTAAATAAAAGAATTAAAAATAACAAACACTATCCCTACCCCCTCCCCCAACTAGTTAGTGCCATATTTTCCTCCTCTTGCAGCCAATATTTTATTATGCTCTGTTTGCTTATGTCAAGGAAGCTGACATGAATGTTTTGGGAAGAAGGTGTTTTGCTTGGCTGTTAAATTAAGTCCCTTGAGTAATTCAAAGACTCTTCATTGATTCATGTTTATGTACGTGTTCAACTGCAGATGAAAAAGGATTATGGTCAACAGACATGAAGCTCTGAAAGGGCCATCCATTGCAGTTAAGCATTTTACATGCTCACAGAAAGAAAACAAATTCTGCATTTGGCAGGCATCATCAGAAATCCAGACTACCATGTTTGTGCTCTGTTTGGTTCGTATTGCTCATTGTAAACAGCAAATGTTTTCTAGAGTGAAACTTTTCACTTTGCAGAGAAGTCCAGTTCCATTTTAAAAGGAATTGATGATTTCAGAATTTGGTCCAGTTACAGAACTTGTTTGGTTTTAAGCTTGCTAAGAATTCCCATGTTTTTTGAAAAGTAAACTTTCATGAAAAAGTTCCCACTTTTATTAAATTGAGTCTAGGGAAGCCGTATGTTAAGTGCTGGAGGGCATTTGAAATGAAATCCACGACTTCTTCAAGCCACTTTTCATTGAGAAAAGGGAGAGGAGGGGATGGAAATCCAGCTAGCCAACAAACTGTGAGCCATGCAAAGCTGGTGCTCCAAGTGCAACTTGTTGCAGCATACTGGGGGGAAAATGATGTTATGGTGAGGTCAGGGACATTCTGCGGTCAGTCTTTGGATAAAAACACAGCCCTAGGGTTAAACACCAAATTTTCCTTTATGAATAATATAACTGGTTCAGGCTCAAAGTGTTTCTATTTTTTTTTCTTCGTTCTCTTAGTGAGTTATTGACTCATTGACTTATTATTGACTTTTCCATTGTATGGGGAAACAAGATGGGTGGGTATTTTCTAAAAGCTTTGTTATCAACTCTTTCAGTGTTGCTTCGTATCTTGAAAGAAGGATTTTTTTTTTTTCCATTTCTCTTGGTGAAAACTTGTGTAGGCTTCTAGAACTTCTATGAAAAGAAACACTTCCTTTCCTGTCTCTTCAATATTCCCTCAGATACTGATTCTTGAGATGCAGCTGTGATGAACTTAGATTGAAATCTTAGTTGGAATTAATCTTAGTGGAAATTTACATGGTTTTTAAGAAGGAGAAATAACACCATGCTGATGAAAACATTGTATATGCAAAAATCCTATATTAAACTTAGTTAAATATAAACTCTTCTGATTTAAAAACATCAGAGTTTAATTGTGCAAACCTTAATACTTCTGTCACCATTTTGTTTCATCTTCTTCTTTTTCTTTTTTTTTTTAAAGATGCCTGAATGAAAGTTTAGCACATAGCTGTTAAGCAAGCAGGCATGTTTGTGTGTCGGATGTTCTTCATTTTCATGGAGACTGAGTTGAAAGAGAGAGCACCAACTGCTGTAGCTGGAGTAGCTGGCCCTTCTGTAGGGGCTGTATTAAATGGATCAAAACAATGTTGTGCTGCTTATTTTTTTTTCTCTATTATTTATTTTAATGAAATTAGGATTTTCTTAGCTCCTTTTAATATAAAACTATTTTTCAAAATTATGCCCTCTTGGAAGAAGGAAGTTGCAGATTTTGTGGTGACAGGGAAGTGTGAGAAGCCGTGTTGTTTGTAGCTCTGGTTAATATCTCCTGGTCTGACAAAACGGCATCTGGAATAATGAGCAAGAACTAGGGAGCTACAAGGGCCTGCCTAATCAGCAGTTTGGGGTGTGTGGCCGTAGGCTGTCTTGCTTTCAGCATTTCCATCTGTAAATAGGATAATGATGCTGGATATGACATAAAAATGTCCTTTTTATTTTTTCTAAACTTGGCTTGCTTGAAGACTGAGATAATTCTGTGTTCATTACTGGACTTGGATGCTAGGCAGTGAGCAGTAATGGGAGGAGGAAAGAGCAGTACTGAACCCTGAGGAAAAGAAAAGAATCACGTAATAGTTGTCCACCTAGTAACTGCCCTCATGCTAAGAATAAGTTAGGAAAATTTTTGAAGGAAAAGGGTGAAGACGACATACATGTGTGAGGAATTAAGCGTTATAATCAGTCTTCATTGAAGCTGTTTGGGCTTGGTAGTCCAGTTTTTTGTCAGCTATTTATCTATTAATGCAGTTATTTTTACTGTTAAAAGTTATACTTAGTTTACCTCATAGTACAAATCACTAAACAAGTCCTTACTGGAAGAACTGCAGCCTTATAATATAACTAAAGATGTAATGGCCCACATTCTCTGGCTGTGGAGCAGCTGAAGATAATACAGCTTTCATCTACCTGTCCTTGCTCATACACTGGAGAATATCACCTTGTGGTTCAGCCAGGAAGACACAACATTTGCAAGATCTTTACTTTTTCAGTGTGAGCTCCGCTCCTTCTCCTATTGTTCTCTGTTGCTCAAACAGATACCCTGGATAGGTGGCCAACGAGGGCATACCCCTGGTGGTGCTCATTCTGATCCATGAGAGTGTTAATCTCCTACTAGCAGGTGGTGGTGATCTGCTAATGGTGTCTTGAGACATTGAAGCAATTACAAAATATGTATCCAGATCTTCCTGCAAAGAGCATAACGGCAACTGTGCAGGGTTGGACATGAAGCTTATCTGGTGTTACATCCTGTCTCTAGATACAAGTTTGTATGCTGTGCTGTGGGTTCTGCTTTTCTCTCAGGCATGGTCTAGACTGTCTAAAGCAGAGAAAAACAGCAGGCAGAATGTAGTGAGGCTTCCAGTGCCTCCAGTGGTTTGGGGCTTGAAGATTTCCTGAGCAAGGGGTTAGTTATGCCTTTAATAGCTCTCAGTGGATTTTTCTTCTGTGAACTTGTGTAGTCCTTCTTTGAGCCCACATAAATTTGTAATATCCAAAGTGTCTGGTTATAGTGAGATTCATTATTTAACTACAAATGTTAAGAAAAAGCATCTTCTTGCTTTGTTTTGAGCTTGCTTCCTGCTCTATTAGATAGCCTTTTGTTTTCACTTGGGAAACCACCATCATTTCTGTGCTGCTTGTCATTTTGTAGAGCTCTTGTGGCTCCCCAGTTAACCCTTTCAGGCAGATTACTGTGTGTGCATTTCTTTAAACAAGGTATTCTTGCCACTTGCTTACCATTTACCTTTGCCTCAATTCCATGTACCTTTGATATCAAGAGACAGTGTCAAGGAGTAAGACAAAATCTGTGCAAAATTTAGGTGTGAGTCTCTCACGTCTTGATGGAGTGGCCTTAATGATGTTTCTCTTTTTCCCCAGTTTCAAATAATTACTAGTATTTAATATGTTTCTTGACCGTGCCTGAGTGTAAAGTAATAAAACAACCTAGTTATTATGTATCTGTTTTAATGACAGGGTCTCATTTGTTCATGATAGTAGTTAGTTCCGAACTCATTACACATGCCATAATATAAACACTACAAATACTAATGGATGGTAAGATTATGCTAAGATTATTAATTGAAGGATATCACTCTGCCAGGAAGATAACAAGAGGATGTTTTCATATGTCCTAAATCTTTTTGTGACAGGAAAGTAGAACACAATTCCAGAGAATTAAAATTTGAAAAAAAATGATACATGAACTGTGTAGAAGGCTAGTTGATCCTTCTTACAAGTTAGTTGACTTAAGAAAAAGTAGATAGACTTCAGCTGAAAGTCATTGAAGTTCCTTATTTTTGTCTGAGAAGTTAAGTAAAAAATCCAGCAAAATTAATGTGAGGGATTTTTTGGTTGGTTGGTTGGTTGGTTTTGGGTTGGTTTTTTGTTTGTTTGTTTGTTTGTTTGTTTGTTTTATACAAAGATCCTGTTCTTTGAAATAACTTTATACATAGAAACATATGAATACTGGTTCTTACAGGGGTTATTTCTTATTCTCTCTGGCTGAATGCAATAAATCTAGAAAGTAGGATGCAAAAACTGTAAGTGTTAAGGAAAAAGTCTCATGCAAAACGTTTAATTCTGACCTCTTTAAACAGGAACTCATCTGGTGAAACTGATTTGTAGTTGTGCATTTCATTAGTTAATGAAGCATATTTCATTTGGCTGATATTTTTTTCCCCTATTATTAGAATGTAGGTAGTTTGGTATGTTTCTTGAATTTATGATACTGCAAGTGATTTAATTTAAACCCTCAAAATATATCTTTAAAAGGCTTTAAAGTGCTTTCATGGCTCTCATCTCTGCATTTTGTGAATTCCTTTTATATTTTAAAGGTAGAGGACAGTTTAACTAGCATGTTAAGCTTGTTTGCTGTATGAAACAGATTAATTTAGTATCCATTTTCTCTAAGTAGTGAGAAGAAGCTAAGCAGTGTGTAGTAGTGGACTGGCTCTATGGTAGACTGAATGGAAACAAACCTGCCTTTATGCCAGTTTTGGTCACGACATTTAGTGACATTTAACCTCACTTAACAAAATCCTGCTTGATTAGGAATCTCAGTTCTGCCCTCCATGTGTGGAAGTGCGTATCTGACTCTCTAAACAAATGTTACATCTGTTTGTATGTGTGTGTTAGAACTCTCACACCCCCACCCCTGTTAAGTGCAGTACTGAAGTACATGTGACTTGTCTGATCAAAAGAATCTAATCAAGCATTGTATTCCTGAGCTCTAAGAGCCTGAAAGAATTTCGTATGGAAAGTGTTTCATTTCCTTTAAAGCTGAGTGGTAGGATTTTCTTCTTTTTTAAATAAGCTAAATATACACATTTTAGTTTTTTCCCCTCTCCTCCTCCTTCTGGTCTTACAACACATTTTACTTTGTTGCCCAAGCACAGAAAACTTTGCCAGGAAGAAGGGTGAGCAATGCTTCTGTTTCCCATGACCCTCAACTCTAATGTTGTTCCAAGAGCTCACTACTTACAAATGCCTTGATAACTGCTTTCATTCCTTTCATCCCTCCCCCGCCATCCAGCACAGGCCAGTGGGACCAATCCTCCTTTGAGCAGCTCTCTTCACAGAACAGCGGAATCTACTTAATGTAAAAATAATGGAACATAAAACCATTGAAAGATATATTGCAAAATTTTTTACAGCTGAGGATCTGCATGATAATTACTGCAGTGATTTATTCTTGGTTTCCTAGAAGCAGTTTCTTAGAGCTCCCTGTTCATACAAGAAATAATTTTTTTTTTTTTTCTTCTGGATAGATATTTGGGTAGGGGTAGTAGTGAGGACATTGCATCTCATTCTGCGTGTGCAGAGCACAGAACTGGCAGAACTGATCTTGGTCAGATAGTCAAACTGCAGCTTCTTAAGAATGTATTGCAGCATAGGCTTTAATTATATTCTGATATTATATTATCATATTGTCTATTTCTTTGCTTTTCATTGTCTGCAAATAGGCACATATATTTACAGAATTTCTTTGGGTGCATGGTAAGATTAAGAACAAACAGAGAAAAATGTCTTTTCAAGTACTACTGAAAGATCATCTGATGCGCCAATACCTTACATTGCACTAGAAATCTGGGAATTCCCATGTTTTTTCTGGCAAATCCCTAGTTGACAGGAAATCACTCTCTCCCTTTTCAACCTCTGGCAGCATCTGCTCTTAGTTTTTTTGTCCTCTTTTTTGTGGTGCTTCTCTGCCTGCTCAATATCTCTGGGATATGCCAGGAAGAGTGAGAAATGACGTAGCATGCCTGATAAACCATGTTTCATTGGAAGAGTCTGGGGGGAGAAAATTGGAATGTGGACCCAGCTCCCTGGAAAAGTCTGACACAGTTCTGGGAAATTAACATCCATGGGGTGAGGGAAAAATGTGGAAGATCATGAAAGAGCATTTAAAATCCCCAGAAGGACCAAAAGAAAGTATGTCGAGGGTCAATGCAAGTTTGCAGGGACGAAAGTTTAGGAGTCTTTGAGACCTTCCTGATAGAGAACTGTGGAGTAGTTTCATCAACAGATAGGGAAAATACTGAGAGTACAGATGAGTTAGTAATGATACTCAATTATTTAAAAATGGAAAAAAAGAAGGGAAATATGCTTGTTTTCTAAGATTTATTTTTCTCCAAGACAGAAGAAATGTTGGAATATTTCAGTCCTTACAGTGGATCTTGGCCAAAAAGCTTACAGGATGAAAATAAGCATATCTGGAAAACTGTCATTATATGGAAATGTTTTGGTTAAATGTAATTTAGGAAAATATAATAATATGCTAGAAATAGTACTAAGTTATAACCTACAGCCAATCTTTACAATTTCAGAAGTAAAAGGAAAACAAATGCTTTCTGAAAATTCTAGCCATATTTGTGGAAAAATACTGTAAAAAATTTCAGTGGTGGCAAAAGAAAATTTTCTGTTCTGCCGTGTACTATGTGATTAGTCACTTGTAAAGTGTAATTCTGTGAATATGGTTTGATGATTGAAAGGTTCAGACTGTGGTAATTCCCTGCAAAGTCAGTTTGTTTTCTAATCAAATGCAGCAGTATTGTTAAACAGTCTTATAAACTAAAGTATTGAGAAAGGATTTTATAAGAATGAGGTAATGAGAAATGAAATACAAGAACGTGGGGGTATTGAAACAAAATGACAAGACTTAATATGAGAAAGAGCTATGAAGTTACATACTTACTTTAACTTCAGAGAAACAGATGAGCAGTATGTACTGTGTGTCCTCTACATTAAGGGTTATGGAGTATACATTTTTAGTTACATGTATCATGTATTTATAATCATGCAAAGTCAAAACAAGTTAGTAATTTTATAGACTTTACAGCTTTTGCATACTAAACGAAAGTTCATTTCTTTCTGTTCTGATTATGTGAATAAGATTAGGTTTCTGCATTTACCCATTAAGTGGGTGAGGGTAAGGAGAGGAGTAGTGAAAAGAGGGATGTAATATTATCAATATTGTCTTTTGTCTGTATAATATTATTTGGTTCAACAGTTATTTTTCAGGGAAGTTTTAATATGTTTTTTATCAAGTAAGTATGCAAATGTGGCGTAAAAATCCCCCTCATTAAAAATCAGTCTTGCATTCTTGGTGTGTCCTCAAGACTGTATTAGACTTAGTTTCTAACTGTAGAGAAGTACTAAGAATATCCAAAGTACTGCACAATTGTCTAACATAAGGAAGTTGTGACTTAACAATGTTGGTATGAGTAGCTGTGAAGTTTATAGAACATACAGACTTTTCAGTAGCTCTTGCCTCATAGTGTTAACAAAGTGGGGATTTTGTTGCATTTGATCAAGGGGATTTCTCAGTGCTTTCTAGAATGGGAAAGTAAATTGTGCATTTTTCTCATGGAAATATTCATGAGTAAGAGAACGACACTGAAAAATTTCAGTGCCTTATGTATAACCCCAGAGGAATGCAGCAATGCATTGGCTACATGTTGACATATTCTCCTGATGTCCTTTCCCTGGAGATTGTGGGAAGAAATTAGCTTCCCTGAAATAAAGAGCAAAACATAGAGCCTAAGGTAAAAAAGTAGTGTGGATTGTAGGGACAGGGAGTTTGTAGACAGTTGTTTGTTTTAGTTGCTTATTACTGTTCCATGAATAGCTAGTTGGCAAAGAATATACACTGATGAAGCTAGCAAATAAAGGGGATAAAGAGTTTATTGAGAACAACAATGAAAGACTGTGTCAATACAGAGCAGTGGCTCTAAAGCTGCAAAATCTCTGGCGCTGGGCACTGGATTCTCTCTTCCCTTGTGGTCTTTTCTTGTGGATTCTTTAAAGAGCATTGTGGCAAGTGGCCAGCATTAGCTCCATCAGCCCTTGCAGATAGTCTCTACTCTGTGCCAGCCTGCCCTGTGTTTTGCCAAATTACATTCTTTTGCAGAAGTTTGAATAAAATGTGGTCACTCATAAGAGGAAAGGGTTTTTTTCTTCCCTTTGTCTTTTTCTTTCTTATGACAATCAGAAAAGTTAATATGATCCGGAAATTAACTCAGCTGAGAAGTAAAGAATAACAAGTGTGTGTAAATAATTTCATCAAATAGACTTCTAAAAATAGAAATAACATGGAAAATATTTTTTGCAAAGGAAGGACTTCAGTATTGAAAGCCATGAAACCAAAGACATCAGAAGCTGCATCAGCTGACTATACAGATCTTTTTGTCAGTGTTTAAGAGGCATGTTAACGTGCACTGTAAATTGCTCTCTAACTATAGGTGATCTGGACATGTTATGGTGGTGATGTTTTATTAATTTGGGATTGCCTGTTCTGGCAGGAAACCCCAGAATTCTTTTCATGTACAGTTGAAGGAATTAGTTTCATTACCAGCATATGCGCCAACATTCTTATGCTCAGGATTGCTGCTTTAGGCTGATTTGTAAGACATTTTCAGGTCCCCTGATTTGTGCTAACCTGATACTGTATATGTTATGAGCAGGAAGATTTTTCTAAATATGATAATTACCTAAAACCACTGATAATAATTTATTTTTCATTTTAAAATAGTAGTGAGCAATGAAGACTGGAAAGGCAAAAATTACGAAGAAAATGCATTTTGGTGCCCTTCTCTGAATTAGGACCTACTACTGTGAAGCTGGGGTTTTTAACGAGAAAACCCTTAAGCCAGGAAGAAATTTGAAATATAGTAGTGATATATGCAATCTTGCATGATCACTGCTTTTAACTGCTTAATCATTCATATTGCCTAAATATAATTGTACTGTCAGCTTCTGTGTTTACAGTCTATGGTGTGGAAAAAGATATCCCACTGTGACATGTTCTACTTGCAATCAAATTGACTGTAGCAAACACAGAAGCTGTTGAAGTTCAGTGCTTCTCAGTGGGGTGTTCTTGTTCTTCAGGCTTATTTCTGGCTGTTGATATAGCTTACATCCTTGAAGCTCATTCCCTCATAAAATAACAAAGCCAAGGAAGTTCCCTGTTCATTTGCACTGTAAAAGTGCATGTTGTGAACTATTTAAGGAGACATGTATCTCACAAGCATTTTTCTGAATAAATTGTGTTTTACAGATTTGTTTGTAATATTGAAAGCCCTTTTTTACTTCTATGAATTTTTAAATGCTTCCTTGCTTCTGTCATTTAGTGTGGTAAGAACGCTGCAAATCATGCTCATAGCTGCTGTTTCACGATAATAATGTCTCTCATATAAAAGCTACTTGTTCAAGTGTTTAGATAACTTAGCCAGAACAATTGTTTATAGAATAAGAGTTGTTTATGAAATAAATCAAGAAAATAAATCCATTTGTAAAGCAATTTAAAAATAACCATAATTATGCCTCATTTTCATGTATTGAGGAGTAGAAGTCAATGAACTAGATAAATGTTTCTCTGCATTTTAGCATGCTGTTTTATCAAGTACTCTGGCAGTACTGTTCAATTTCTGCTGTGTTTATTTCACATATACCTTAATGCTAAGTTTTGCTGATCTGCTTGGGTTTTAATAAACCTGTATGTCAGTGCATGACCAAATGAGATATCTCATCAAGCATCCACAATGCATCTGTTCATATCTGGTAGTGGACTCATACTGCCCCAAAGGTTTGAAACACCACAAAGGTGACTGTACGTGGTCTCCTTTCCAGTCTTCAGCTGTCCTGAAATTCAGCTGACTGAAGGATTGCCTCTAATATCCTGCTAGGTCAGTCATCACCCCTTTGCTTCTTCTGTCTTTGAAGCCATGGAATAATAACTAGCTTTGTGTCAGATGGCCAGATATGTTGCTGTTACTGCATTTGCCAGAGTGTCTATTGTTTG
>WEKY01026669.1:0-12059 GCA_013390045.1 Picathartes gymnocephalus | reverse complement strand
TATTTTGTGCATACATCAGACAAAGACATGATGTTTAGCTACTTAGAACTAGCAGAAACGACAGCTCAGTTTCTGGATATTGTATCCCAATAACTGCCATGTGGGTGTCCTTATTTCTAAGATATCTTAATGTCACTCTAACATGAATATCTGCTTATGGACGTGAAGATGTAGTGCAATTCATAATAATGTTTATTTAAATGAACATTGTTCTTCTAGGAACAACATAAACCAAACTGAATATTCACTAAACTAGTAAGAAAAATTCAGAACGTTTTTTTTCTGAATGGAGTATTTACAAAATCCTCACTTGGAAGTTTAATTTTGTAATTATTAAAAATCAGCAATAATTACTCTTTGCTTAGCTGTAATTCAAAGGAAGATAATCAGAATCATCATCTGTCTAAGGGAAATGACTAACATCATCTCATGACATGAAAAATGCCATACTGATTTGCTCCATCTATTCTGTAATTATCTAATTTATCTGAAGATCTTGAAGAAGTATTAAACAAACACCAAGGAGAGAATTCTATTATTAAAGAAGAAAATAATCTACTAAACCACAATTACATATCTGCATATTTTTATCCTTGCCTGTGTTGTTTTATGAATATTGTCACAGACAGATTTTACCTTTTTAAAATGCATCTATGCAGAGTGTTACTTTTTCCTGTATGAAAAGTGTTGCTGTACTGAGACTTCTATTGTCTTTTCTGAACTCTGGATCAAAAAGATTAAAAATGTCTCCTTCATTGGGAATAATATCATAATGGAACTCAGAAAGTTCTCTGAGGGTGATCTGTTTTGTCAATTTACAGACAGAAATGGTGAGCAAAAGCTAAAAATTCACAATACACATTATCAATGTTCTTTCATTACTATTGCTTCTACATATGTAAAAAAATCACTTTTTATGTTGAACATAAAAAGTAGTTAACACAAATGTGTTGTGAAAATACACTTCTCCATTTTGATCTGTACAATTTCTTCCATTGGCATTGTACATCCCAAACCCAGAATGTCAGACTTCAAATTTGTTGTCATGACAAATTCTCATGATCTCCTAATGAATATAATTTCTCTTGGATTTTTTTTTTTATGTTTTTGTTGGTGGTGGTGGTGGTGGTTTCTGTTTTCTTTTTTCTGGAACTGACAGAAGTCCCAAGTGAGTTGGTTTCATTTTTCATGCAAAATTTCTTGGAAACCTCAACTGAGAACATATGCTGTGCAAACCACTTGAGAAACATCTATGCACATGTAAGGAAGAGAGCTGGACAACATGCAGCTGACCACTGGGAAAGGGGAAGAAGAAAGGCTGAACTAGAAAGCAAGTAGGAAGGCTTTGTCCTCAGACATCTGCTTTCATACTACCTACAATCCCTTTTGAGCAGCATCCTAGATAAACTGTAAGTTCTTTTGGAATTAATTAGCTTAGTCTTCAATACTGCCTGTAGTAGGGTGACAAAAATCATGCATTAACCAAATTGGCAAATAAAGTACAATAGATGACATAAAACTGAACTGACCTCTAGAAAAAATAAAAAAGAAACAAGAAATATGGAGAGGTGTGTGTACAACAGAGCAATAACAAGCACTTTAAGTACATTTTTACTAACCAAGGAGAATTCAGAGAATTATTCAGTTTTAAAGTATCCACAGGTGATTTACTGTCACCACACACAGGTAGAAGTATGAAATTGAAATTTATTTAATATTATAGATTCCCCTATACATATATATAATTACAAAAAGAAAAACAAACAAACAAAAAGAAAACCCCACATTTGTGTAAAATACCTGTTGAGTTATTTACTGAGAAAATTTCAAGTAACTTATACCCATGTACATGTCTTTCAATTCTACCTTACAGAAGAATGTATTTTAAATTCTAAGCTGTAGATCAAAATATGTGTGAAGCCTGATGAATTTTCTTTCATTCAATGTGCACCTGTAGAGTTTTGAAGTCTTTGTCCCCTCACTGTTTTTGCTGATATCTGTGGATTTGGAGGACATCTTGGCTATGTTTTAGTGTCTTTGATGTTTCATGTGTATTTTAGATGGTAAACCATCAATAAGAGTATGTTAGATCTTGTCGTTTTGGTTTTTTTATATCTAATCTTTTTAAAACCATATTATGTCCTGGTCTGCTCAGTGGGTTTAGGGGGAAGTGTTTTAATTCATTCTCAACAGTCCACAGAAGAAACAACATTCTCAGGAGGTTCAATAACAAACTTCCCAACATTATACTTTCCCAAAATTAAGGTAGAATAAGGTATGTGGCAAATTTTAAAACAACATGCAGAGAAAGTAGGGCCCTTGACAGACTTTAACTTAGCCAACTTTAATTTATCCAGATGCAATAATGCACTCACTGAGGCATTGACTGGAACTTTTTAGTCTAGTTTACAATATATTTTGAGAAGGAATTAGGAGAAGAAAGAAAGAAAGAGAAAGAAAGGATAACGGTGGAAAGATATTACCAGCCATGGATAAAGTGACAAGATTTGATTGTAGATGTCCTTAGTCAAAGTGATTGTCTTGATCCATCAGGAGTGGGGAAAAGCCCATAAAACAAAGAGTTTAATGAGTTAATATATGCTCAGGCTGGGTGGGGATGCCCAGGTAACTCCACTGGAAGGGGAGTTTTACACTGTCTGATGCAGCACTGGTGGATCTGTTCCATCAGACTGTGGATCATGTACAGGGTGGAAGGCCCCAGAAATGAGTCTGGGGGCATTTTAGGAGTCTTTGATGGTTTATGACACCCTCTAAGATATGACAGCTGCCTTATGTCAGCTTAGTTGAGCTAGCTATGCCCCATCAGACAGGATGAATCCCTTCAGCTTTACATGTGAATGCCTCAATGTCTCCCCCAGAGGGGAGTTTTCACACCTGAGCCAGTTGTGTAAAGGAGGACACTGGCATGATAATAAGCACCATCCCTTCTCAGGATCTACTTCTTATTGGCCTCTTCCCTTACCTGGCTCAAAATCCAGCTTGTTGTTTAACAAGTTGATCTGTTGTTCATCCTCAGGTGCTCAGCCCTCTGCACCTGGGCTGTTACTTTGCCCATCCCCAGGAAAACACACAGAGCTTTTGCAAATAGCCTACTGTTTGAGCCATTAACCATTAATATTTCAGTCTCACAAACCATCAATGTCATTTACATATTGCCAAAAAACTTCCTAATTAATGGAAAATTATTTTTTGATTTTTTTTTCCTTGGTGTTTTGTGTCATTTAGAACATCACAGGTTATATATTTGAATTCACTTTCTATACCTGAAGATTTCCTCTAAGAATTTAGGTACATTACAATTCTATTTGAAATGATAGAATTTGAAAATCTTAATGAAATTATTAACAGTACAGTAGCTTTTCACCTTTGACAGTCTTTTCCTATCCCTAATGTCAAAGTTAGAAATTTTCTCATAGCTAATTAAATCTAAATATGTGCACTATCCAAGAATAGGCATTCTTGTAATATATTCTCCTAATTGTTAAGCTGAAGTACACCAAAATGAGAATTGGTTTAGTTAACCCTAGTATTAACACCTCATAAAATTTTTATGTGAAAGATTTTGTTTGAGACAATCCTGATCCACTAAGCAGGTCACCTTGCCATGAAAGATCAGGCATGTCAAGGAGGATCCTTCTTTTCTAATCGCATGTTGGCTGGGCCTGATTCCCTGGTTTTCCTGCACTTTCTGTGTGATGGTGTCACTGCAACTGCAAGAAAAATAGAGACTCACTAACACCACCTTTTCTGTGTTAGAAAATTTAGGCATTATTTTATTCTGACCAGGATGTGCAATTATTTCATACACACATGCCTGGATTGGGCAGTGAAAATCATTCCATCACACATGGTTCTTTACCCCATTTTCCCCATATTTAGACAGACAAAAACCAAAGAAATTCTTGTTCATTGATCTTAAGTTACACAGTTCTTAGTATATGATCTCCTATTGATTACTGATCCCTTCACCTTTCATTCTAATTTGATCCTCTTGTCAATCTTTTCCCAGATCAGATGTCTCTGATCCCTCCTTTTTGGTCATTTATATCCTCTGTATCTTCTGGCTACTCCCAATCTATAAATCTTGAGCTCATCAACCCTCACCCAATGAACAGAGTCTTAGGAAGAAAAACTTCAATTCTCTTTTCCAGCTTCAGAAGTGCAATATTTTCCTTTGTCTTCCAACTCAATTTGTATTTAAATATAAACCACAGATATTCCCTCACAGCTGCTTTCTTGTGCCACATCTCCCCGCTTTTCTGGGAGTGCTGTAGGTCATTTACTGTAGAGGAACAACACACTGGCACGGAGTACACGAAGGAGTAACAACAGTAAATAATGTCAAGAGACATGACAAATAAGAAATGTTTTTTAGTTGGAAATCACTGTTTTAGATCAGATCATGCCTTTGTACAACTGCAAAGTAGCAAGCTAGCTTTTGATATTTTTCACATTACAGACAACAGCTTGCATTTCTCTTCTTAATTTTTAGAAGATGGCCACTCATTCAGAAGGATTTACTGTGTCCAAAATTTTTCAGTGTTATATGCAAATATTTTACATAAAATAGAAATGTAGAAGTTATATTTTCATACAAATTTTAAATAAGCCCATAAGTTATATATATCCTAAAATGTATTTACTCAAGTAGCATTGGAAATAATAGTACCTCTGTTTGAATACTTTCTGTGTAAAGGATCTGTATTTTCACACTTACATAATGTGATTTTTTTGTCTTCTATTTGGTTGGTTCAATACTTACATTAAATGCAAATGTAAAACATTAAAGTTTGCACCTGATAGGAAACTACAGTGCTTGTAGGTGAGAAAATTATTTTTCTGTGATTAGGAAGCTGACACTCTCTACAAAATTTCTTTAATTTCTTTATAAAACCAGCTGCTCTTTCCACTGTAATTTTCTCAATAAATGCTACATCCTCTTGCCAGCTACCGTTGACAACATTAGCTGCCTTGTGAAAATGAAAATCTTTCTTCTTTCCTAACCATCTGGGGCTTCTGATCCACACAGCTTTTGCTGTCTAAACGTAGAGTAAACAAATTGGCAATATATCAAAATCCTCTTCCACACAAAAACAAATCAGTCATTAGTTCTATAGAAAAAGTCTATCCAATATGGATTTTCATGGACTTGCCATTAGTTCAGGAATAAGATAAGGACATTTAAGGAGAATCATCTGCGTTCTTTCATCATTTCCTCCAAGTTATTGATGCAAACACACAGACCCCATTTTTTTTTCATGTCTACCTTTTCAGAGAGATTACATTTTCATGTGCATAATAAAAAGTATAAAAAAAAGATTTTCCTTTGAGATGGGTTTCATTCAAAACCTACTGTCTTTTGAATTACGTTGTTGAATCTTGTATGTAAGTTCTTTTTCATGCCTTTTAATTTTTTTCTGGAGAGTTTATTTAGTTTCAGAATGAATAAAAGTCAAATTTATGTAAGTATTCCTTCACTTTTTCTCTCTGTACTTTAATTGGTATTAAAAAAGCACTGGCTGAGTGCTGAGATTGGCTGAGTGGCTGAGATTTCCGTAGTTACACTGGCTTTGCCATGCCATGGTTCCATTTACTATAGTAAAGTTACATTCAATTTGCATCACTGTAATGGAATTATTCTTGTCCAGTCTTTTTCCAAATGTGTATATGAAGCAAATAACAAGGAGTGGAAAGCCTAGTAATAGGAGGTATGCACTCTTTCACTGTTACATTTTAAAAATTTTATTCAAAGTTGGGGAAAAAACAAAATACATCTTTGGCAGAAAGAGTCTCCCACTTACAACTTATGTTCCTTTGCAAAAGTCTGAAGTGTCTGGGAACCATAACTTACACATATTAACCCAGCTGTTTTCTGGTGGGGTTCTTACACTGGCAGTAACGAGATGAGAGTCACCACCTGTAGCAGTCATGGAGGAAAAAGCTGCTATCGTCATCTTCATTAACGTGGGAACCTCTCATGGGACATATGTTATTCTCAGCAAGGTTAGATACTCAGAGTGCTGTTCATGTCAGTGTATAAGAAGCCTTGGGATGTATCTTATGTGTGTTCTACAAGCCAGTACAATCTAAAAATAACCTTAACAGAGGTAAAAACCAAACTCAAATCCATTAATATATTGTAATTAAAAATATAAAGGTGAATTATTAAAAATCCCTATGTGGGCTTTTAAATTCTGTTACTTCAATAGCAGTTTTTTTAATAGATTTGTTTCCATGCAAGCAGAATCTGTGATTCAGTAGAAGTGGTCCAGTTCTGTACATACGTGTTCAAAGAGTCTGCAAGTTAGTCAGAAAATAACATATATCTGGAACGTTCTCATCAATTTAAATACCTACGAACTGTTGTGACATTATGGAAAGCTCCAAAGGACTTGAGGAAAAGAGGTATTGGAGTAGAAGGCTTTTTTCCTCAAGTCTTCCAGACATTTCCACTTTAGGCTTAGAGTAAGAAGCAAGCTACTAGATCAGCCTTTTAAAACTATTGGTCCATTATCTTGGAAAAAAAATTATTTTTCTAGACAAAGAAAAGAAAAAGAAAAGAAGTGTCCAAAATGACATCCATGTTCTCTTTGTCTTCATATAGCATCTGACCTAGCTGATCTGGTCCTTTGAAACACTGATCAAATTTAACTGCTTGAATCAGAGAATGTTTCCCTCTAAGTTAATAAAAAATAAATCAATACAATTTTTGGTTATAATTAAACGAACTCAAACTTTGATTTAAAATTACAACTCAGGATTTACATTTCATAATGAAGCATGCATATCAGTGTTAGTAATATTTATGCTCATCCCTGTTTTTGGGGAACTACTTGTTTCTCAGAATTTCCATATTTTCCAGGCTTTAAAATGTAAAATAAATGATATAAATGATGATTGATGATTATGGTGATGATGATGTGATGATGATGATGATAAATTAGATGTAGCTGTTCCTGTGAACAGTACACATGAAGTCTTCCTATGTTTTTCATCAGGCTAATAGCCAATAGCTAAGTTTATTACAAGCAGATCTCTTTTATCATCTACGTGGTGACAAGCAATACTTGATTGGCTAACAATCAAACTCTAGACTCCCATAGGCTAAACAGTGTAAATAATTCTCTGAACCAATCATGAGCAAAACACGTACAAGGTGGCAGGTGTTCCGTGTTTATCTAATTGTTTAGAATTCTTTCTCTTGTAGAGGTAAAGTTTCTCATGAGAGCAACTACACTTCTGTAGTTCAGTATGTGAGAATGTTTACACTTAACAGAGACAGGCTACTGCATGGCTGTAGCTGAAAATCTTTCTCTTAACAGTCTTCTTGCCCCCAAAATTAGACATTGGTAATGAGGGACTGATGGTTTTATTTTTATTTGATTTGATTGTTTCGGGTTTTTTTGGTTTTTATTTGGTAAATAAGATCATTGTACCTGAACTTAAGAAAAATCTGTATGGAAACCACATATATTCTCCCCTGAAGAAGAGTATGAGTCACAATAAAAACCCTTTGGATTAATCTGCTTTACATGAACCAGGAAAACACTCCATTTCCCACATTTAGGCCTGTGTTTTTACTACATCGTAATTCCTACTTGGGAAAAAGCCCTCCTCAGCCTGTAGTTTCCCTGAAGCAAAACAAGATTTGCACCAGATGCACGGCATGACTTTAGGCATCATACATTTCTGAAAAACGAACCAACATCCTAGGGTCTTGCATTCCCCATACCTCATCAGACAGACAGAAGTACACTGTCTCTGGTTTAAAAGTGAATTTTTCAGCACTGCTGCTGTCCTCAGTTCACTTTTACAAGTTTACTTATCTGAATACGATGTAAATTTAAGAGTGAAACATCTTGGCATTGAAAGAGGATGTGTCTTCGTAAATAATTTTGTAGTTGTTGTAGCAGACAGAAAAATTATACACTTGTGCATCAAACTAGGCTGGTTTTAGAAGGATAGTAAGTTATATGGAAATCAGGATCATAATATGATCTTTTAAAATTTAGTCTTCAAGTAAAAACACCAATATACATCACAAAGGAGAATTTAAATAGACATATTTAAGAATATGAACTTGAATCAACTAATACAAAGAAGGAAAAATGTCTACCTATGTGTAAATAAAACAAAACCCAATAGCATGATACATGAAATCAATGCCATAATGCTACTGGAGTACATGCATGTACAGAGAGAATTCTGCAAGTTTTCTCTGGTGTCATCATCCACAGTGTCTACTCTTGACCCTTACTCTTCACAGCTATTTTAAAAAATTGGAAATTTTTGAGAGAAGAGCCAAAAATTTTAAATGATATGGCTTAGTAAAAAAATGTTGGAATAAAGGGATAAATTTCAGTTTAGAGAATAAAATAGAGAAGACATTTATTTGAAAGAGCTCTCATAAGGTGTTGGTGAAAGAGTGTTCTTGTGGCCTCTGTGAGACTCCTTCCAAACTACGGTTATCTTCTTCAGAGGTCAGGATCCTAACAGGTTTCATCTGTACACCAGTGCCTCTAGTTCCCTGAATGATATTTTGTGACTTTTCAAGATCCAAGATATCATTCCACTAGTTGGAGCAAAATAGTATAGTTCAGATAGTCTCCTTAAATATAATTATAATGCCCTTTGACTCAAACATTCAAACAGTCTATTTGTTTCTCTTCACCTGACATGAAAACCACATTAAGACTTCTTGATTCTCTGCCAGTTTTATAGTCAGAGAGAAAACACTGGCAAGAAAGAATATTTAGATGATCATAGGCACTCACTTCCTGGATATGTTCCACAAAATTTATCTGGAAACTGGCTGGAAGCTCAAGAGTGATGTCATCTGTGTTTCATGTATCTTAGTCTATTGCATAGGGAGACCTTTATATTTTTTGATGCCAAATCTTGCAAATGTTCAGTCACGCATTTCATTTCAGCATGAAGCAACCAAAAACATCAGATGAAAGTGTCTATTCATCAGAACTGAAATATTCACACCTCAGTAAGGAGCCAAGAAGAGATCTGGTATTGGAGCAACATGCAAAGGAACTGCACATTATGACAAATATTCACCAACAGTTTGATCATTTCTTACTGTCTTTTGGCATGTAACTTTGTGAATGGATCAAGAAATATCCATTATGGAGTTGTCTCCATCTAGTTTTACATTTACCATTCCTAAGCAATTTCATAAATTAGGCCTGGCTGACATGTCACAGCCACATCTCAGAAAAGTCACAGAATCACAGAATATTCTGAGTTGGAGGGACCCAACAAGGATCAAGTCTATCTCTTAAGGGAATGGCTCAAATGGGGTCAAACCCACAACCTTCACATTATTAGCACAATGTTCAAGTCATTTTATTAAAACACAACCATGTATGTAGCATCCCAGGAATTTATACAGTGTGTACTACCTGCTTTTGGAAATAAACACTTTTGATCAATATAAGCAGGATGCAAATACCCAGTGCATACCTTCTGTTTTATTATTAAATATTTTTGTTAAATATTTTGCATAGAAAACTTGACCATGTTAGAATATTTTCAATTACTCTTATGCTTAGTTTTATCATTTTGTACTTCACTCTTTCTGGATTAATTTTTATATTCTGTATCAGATGGAGATAATACTGAAGAGGTGTAGTCAATTCTGTATATGTCAGGGATACTTAGCTGAGCAAATGACACACCTGAAAACTCAGATCCATACCACAAAGAAAATTCACTGAGGCTATAGCTTCAAAATGGATATTGCAGAGGGAAATGAAAATCTGTAAGAAAACACCGATGATTCAAAACATAAAATGGCTCTGATATGAAGAGAAACTGAATACACTAAGATTCCTGTGAAAGCCTTGGGAAACAGACTACATCTATGCAAGACAGCATGAATGGCAGATACAGCATGGTGCACTAAGATATAGTGTAAGTTAACACAGCTTTTGAACACAAAAAGAAACAGAAGAGCTGTGGAGAAGACTGTTTTACTTTAAGATGAGCAGAAAGGGTCTAATCTGAGGCAAGGAGACTATGATCACAAAGTTGTTTCAGCAGTGAGAATCCTTTTCATTCCAAGTGTCTAGTTTTGTTCTAAGTATCAGTAAGCACTATCTTCTCCCTGATATACATTTTTAACCACTATTAACAAAAAAAGAAGTTGGTTTTGCTGGCGGTTTCATTTGCTTGTTTGTTTGTTTTTGTTTTGCTTTTTGTACTGAAAGAGAACAAAATGTACATATAAAGTCAGAAAGCAACAAAACCAAAACCCAGAAAGATACATTTTTTTATTTCACATGATGCTCTTTTCAGGAAAAACCAATCAAACTCTGTTTTTCCAGATTTCTACTTGCTTATATGGGAGGCTTTTATGAATTTCATGTTCTGTCTATTGCCAAAGATTATGCTAGAAAAGCCTTTTGACAGGTCAGGTCTGTTGAAGAGGAAGCAGTCTTCCTAAAGGAATAGGAATTTTTTTTCCTTTTTGTTTCCAATTTTTGCTCTCTATCCTTCCATCAAATAAGCTGCTTCTTGCCAGTTAGTTGTTTCAGATGGATGAAAAATTTAGTTTCTCCTTGCAAGCAAATGAAACTTGACAAGATGGATCTAGGCATCTAGGCAAATTACAACACTGAAAGCCCAGACAGGATTTTAATCCAGAGCAAAAACATTATTCTAACCAAACATAATTTCATAATATTAATGGTTTATGTCCTAGGCTGACTGTATGATTCTTTTATCCCCATTTCGTCTGTTTAGCCCAGAAATAAGTTTTGCACCTTTAAGACAAGATCTGAGAGCAAAGGGGGTAGAAGGAGAAGCAAGCGGTGGAACATCTGAGGCAGTTGTTTTCAAAACATAGAGATAACACCTTCAACATTCCTGTTCCTGGACTCAGGGTTGTCTGCACAGACAGCAGAGAGCTCTCCTTCAGTTTTTCCCCCTCTTTTGTTTTTTGGCTCATATTTTTTTTTTTTAATTAGCTGAGACCAAAGACTTTTTTTTGGACTTTTCTGCTTTTTGTCGATCCGGGGACCCCAGGACCATCCCCCGGAGAGGGGGGGGGTTCCCCCCAAGGGGCCCTGCAGCCGGGACGCCGGGCCCGAGCCTCAGAGAGAGAGAGACTGAGAGAAGAACCAAAGACACATCCACGGAAAGGACTTTTTCTGGGTTTGCCATCTCTTCAGAACGGCGGGAGGGTTTGTTGTGTAGTGTTGTTCATCCTTTGTGCTTGTGGGTGTTTTGTTTGTTAAATAAATAGTTTTTTCCACTTTTCTCCAAGGAACTCTGATTCCCGCACCAGCTGGGGGGAGGGGTGGCTTGGATCTGCTTTTCTGGGGGAACCCCCTGAGGAGGTTTCCTCCCAGATTTGCCCTAAACTAAGACAGTTTACCACAAAGACTTCCAGTTTTTTAACCAAAAGAATTACATTCCCTATCCCTGCATTTACATTTTGTTTTGACTTCTTCCTTTTCTTTTCTTCTTGAATTTATTCCAAAGCCCTTTTTATTAAGGCTTATAGTGACGATATCCTTTGTCCTTTGAAATCCACAAATACATGTAAATAGATTTTCAGATTCTGTAGCAATGTTTCATTTAAAAGTCAAAAATATTCCTTGGAATACAAGAGCAGATATTTCTTGTTTTGTTGCCTTTTAAAGACGCTGTTTAGATATCATTTAAAAGCTGAAATCTGTCTATTTTCCACTGAAGTACTCTAGATTATTCACTTTCCCCATTCCATTTTCTATAGTGTCTCTTCACCTATTCATATGATTGGCAACTCCATAGACAATGCCTTCAGTTTTCTGTTATAGTCAATGGATATTCTGAAGGAAAAATAGCCTTTTTCATAAAGTTTGGTTACACCTAGTTCTCACTACACAATAGTATTTCAGTATTTCATCTGAATTATATCTCTTCTTTTTTTAAAAAATCTTCCAGCTAAAAATATTCATTTAATAAACACCAGTCAGGAGGAAATGGGACCTGATCCTTACTTTGGCTATGTTAGAAAATGCATAAACCATGGCAGCGAGTGCCAT